>JARWCS010335286.1:0-19968 GCA_034783895.1 Geukensia demissa | reverse complement strand
GGATAATTCGTACAAAAAAGTACGATATCAACAAACAAACACAGAAAAAATCGTGTTTGCAGGAATAATGGCAGATTCAATCAGTGCAATAATTGAATTGAAAGAAGGAGACAAAGTATATATACGTCATCCCCAATTATCATCAGTAATACTTGGTGACAGGTTGTCCATGTTTTCCGGACATAAGTTATAACATTTTCCCGGTTTAATGTTAATATAAACAGAACAATCTCTCATACAGAGTTATCGGTGCTTGGCGTTCTCGATTAAGATAATGATAAACAGAAGTGGATCCAGACTTTTGGAAAAGAGGGGATTCTGGATTCATCAATTTATCATTTTTACGTTTCAAATGGGTGGGGTCACTCTTGGCATCCCCCGGACCCGCCCCTGATAAGCGTGGGTTTCAGATTAATTAATTAATTAACAAGGTCTTAAAATGCATCCGGTTTTGCAAGGACTGGGAAGAACGTTATACGTTTGATATTTATAATTTATAGATTTATAAACTGATATGAACTGTAATGTATTTGATTTACAAAATCTGATCGTTGTTGTTATGCCTCGTTAAGTGAATTTGATGGATGTAAAATTCCCTATTATTTCTATTATAAAACTAGGTTCTTTCAAAACAGTATTGTAAAGTTCATGTAATGAAACACTGTTGGAAACAGAAACGACGGTGGACAATAAAGATAATTTCTGTTAGCTTTTTGATGTAATATTTTCAAATTACAATTAAATATAAATGCAGATTGAAAACTTGCAGTAGCATAATCGCAGGTGCATTAAGCGTTTGTTAATCTTCAATGTTTTTAATGCGCCTTGAAGTTAATTCGCATTCGAATTTGCATTCAGTTCACATTATATGTCCGAGTTTGAACTTATTTTTATGGCATTGTCGAGTTTGTTTAAAGATGTAAACTTTGTAAATATTTTGATTTCGCCGTGCTTGACAAATGTTAGTGAAGTAATCTCTTATCTGCAGTATGAGAACCAATGTATTAGAAGTTTGTTTGTTTTTTAGACTGGGGTTTTACGCAACTTTCAACAATATTTCAGTCATATCGTGGCGCTCAGTTTTAATCGTGGAGGAAGCCGGAGTACCCCGATAGAACCACCGACTTGGGTAAGTAACTGACAAACCTTATCACGTTCGATGCAAGTTAAACGCAACCCCTCTTTGTATGGTATTAACTCAGGCGCGAGCTCACGCCGTATAGGTTAAAGTGACCTATACAGGTAAATTTAAATCAACTACTTAGACCACTCGGCCACCCAAGGCCCCCTGTATTAGAAGACCGAAATCTGAACATAATAAAGATATACTAATACCCAAACAAACCGAAATATACAAAATTTACCGGAAAAAACATCTACCGTCTGTATAAGAAGAATTAATGCAACCTAGATTTTTCGTAATTTTATGGATTCAGAATCCTTTATAATAAATGATAAGGCCGTGATCAGCACTCGTTTTTTATTGAACACGACACAGCCGAATTGAAGGAGAAATTCAGAAATTTGACTGGAAATAGCCGACTTCCGGGCGATTTTAGATTGCCGGGAAGAATTAATAAAAGTACCAAACACCGTTGTTATTGAATTGGTTGGTTAAATGTTGCTTAAAGGGGCAATTATATTCAAGACGGGAGCATATGTATGAATGATGATGAATGAACCCTGCTTTGTACTAGACCGATTCACTGAACCGTATTTTGAACGTGCTACATGTAGCTCACGAAAGTTACAGTCCTCAGATAAATATGCCATTTAACCCAGACACATTTTTCTGACCTTGAGCGGACCAGTCTTTGCTCTTACACTTAAATACTGTGTGGTTAGAGGAGAAGCAGCAAATACCAGTTTTAAAGTCTTTTGTTTGACCTTACTGGGAATCGAACCAACCACCTTCCGCACTTAAGGTGAACATGGCGTGACGCTAACCATAACACCACCGAGGCGTTCGAGAATGAGTCAAAGACCCAACAACACAATAGTCCAAACTCCAGACACTGCTCATTTCAGCTTAGGTATTTACATTCATACGTTATGGCAAGTGAACCATCTTCTAAAGAGAAAACAAAAACATTATTCATCTGTCTAGCCTAGAATCTTGTTATTGCTCTAGCTTGAAAATCAAATATTTATAGGGAAACGTTCAACATATTATGATGCTACTTTGTCATGATATGAACAATGCGTCAATTAGATAAGCATTCAGAAATGATTGATTTATTGATTGTTGCTAAACGCCCAAAGGCAAATATTTCATGCATATTCAACACGGGAGCGTATCAAAAGAATGATCCAGAATGAATCCTTGCTTTGTACTAGATTGACACGCTGAGTTGGATTTTTCGCTTCATCATGTGGTCGAATTCGATTGTTCTCGTTAAAATGTTTTGGACAAATCGAATGCGGAGATACCAAACACAAAACCTGCGTTCTTGTGCCCATTCCGACACAGTTGTTGTAGCCAAAAAAGTTGACCAATGTGATTGCGAGGATACCAGGCATGAACGTTAACATAGACATGGGAGTAATATACTAAGTTAAGTATATTACTCCCAGTATAGACTTAATGTACGTTGTAAACTGTTAGATCTTTTAGTCGGAGGAATGAGAACACGGTATTGTGAAAATGCTATATCGCCACATCTACATGAAACATAAGACTGAAGTTAACAATTTTGTCTGTATTACACTAATTCGACTCCAATGTTTTGAAATTAAAATACCTTATCGTGCTTAAATGTATAATTGACATCAAAGAACATAATATTTGTTGCATTCCGTCACATTTTTTATTTTCTGTCCAATATGACAATTGACTTACAGATAGATACAGTGTACGAACAACTAAATTTGTGTTATATCTGTAGTTAAGGTTGACTAACAATTTTCTCAAAATTCTCAAAAGTACTAAACATTTCTAATTCTCTATCAGTCGACAAATTACAAACATGTACCAAAGGACCTATAAAACCATATGTTTTCATTTAAAAAACATTGAGTAGCAGTTGCACTTTACATCCAATTTTTCACAAGATTAAAAGTATGGACATGCACAATAATATGGAATGTTTTTAAGATAGTCCTCGGTTGTTGCCCTCCGAGAATTGTATCCGAAAGATGCCCGCCACAACCGAGCCTTCTTTAACATATGACCCTTTACGAAATCCCATAAAAAAGTCCTTGTTTTAAATCTGTCGAGCTAATTGAAATCAAACTTTGGTGGAATAGTCTTTAGATTTTATTCTACCAAAATGTAATCAGACAATGCCGTTCACTACCCAAGATGGTTGCAACAGCCGAACTGTTGGGAACCAAAGGGAATTTCCTTGAAATATTTATTTTAAAAATTCACTTTAAAATCTCCTCTTCTGAAAATACATGTCCGATTACAAACACCCACGAGGACGGTCGAGGTATAGAAATAGGTCACTCAGTTTCTCCGCCTGCAGGTAAAATCTCTGCTAGAGGGCGTATGATGGATTGAGTGTGATGTATAGATACTCGATATTCCCTTCGCAAAAGTTGTGCCGGGGTAAAGAAATACGCACTTTGTATCTTCTTTGAGGTCCTCGTCCTCTAAAAGGGGCATCTCTGGTTGTGAGCATGTATAAATTCACAATTCGTTCGGAATGAAGGCGTTAAAGACGCCCCGCTTTGAGAAAATGCCACGTTCTAAGTACGTTAAAGGTCCCCTGTTACAGCTCATTTTGAGTAGTCAGTAGGCGGTCAATTTCCAGGTTAAATTTTCTGACCCTATCCAACCCGTATTTTTCCAGTGGCATTCCTAAATTTCTTACCCTTACGGTCCCCTTCTTTCGTTCTGCACATTGAATGATTGTTTGTTAACTTGTTTCCCATCCTGAATATGGCTTACATATTGCCCTCTGAATGTTAAGCAGCAATTAATCAATCAACCAAACAAACTGTGATCGATTTGTCCTGGATGGCCCTCCATCAAATGTTTGGACTGCATTCTTTTCTGGCAAATAATTTTAGATTATTACATGCCTCTTTCTATATCAATTCGGTGGTGTAATGGTTAGTTTAGTTTAAACATATTTTATTTTAAATAACAAAAGGGATCAGACACAAGTTTTTCCAACTTATGTAGTCTTCTCCCAAATACAGTATGTGTTACATTAGAAAAATAGAAAATAGTGAGCATGCATGATACATTTTACATTTTATGCATATATACAGACGAGCTATGATGTATTCATATACAAATTTTAGTATGCAAAATAGAAGAAAATCAGCATTATCACTTGACATAACTCTTAACTTGACTTGTGGCGTGTGGGGTGCTTTGTTGGAAGTTTATCATGAAATAAGGAATCTCTTGGACCTTTTAATAAAGCGATACACGTGTCTGAAAAGATTAATATTTTCATCAGTACTTAGCTTGGTGCTTCCACTAGTAAGCAAAGACGTATCAACTTTAAGGTTATTAGGTAACCATTGTAAATTGAATATCACTCCATGTGAAGTTCCAGAACACCCCAAACAAATTAAACTTGTTTACGTAAAAATTGAGCAAATCTTGCCTCAGTATTATACATATTACAAAAAAATGCAAGGTGAAAGACTTAAGACCGGCTGAATTACTTTGACTCCTGACTTGGGACTGGCACATGATATATGTATGAAAGTGGAAAGATATGGGGTAAATGCTCGAGAGATAGCACTCCAATCATGAGGAAAACAGAGGGTATTTACAAATCTAGAGGTCTCCTCAAAGCCTTCAACAAGGGTCAAAACCAATCCAAATCGCCCCAAATTTGTGCACATTTACTCTAATCAAATCCTTTTACTGAATGTTAGGGTAGTGCTGGTATTCAGTTAAGCTTTTACCCTGTCATATAAGAAAAAATACAAAGACTTCCTACAAAATGCAAGTTATTTTAATTAGGTATTAGAGAATTTTTTCTTTTAACTTTTGTGATAAGCCAAATTGCTACAAGTATTATACTCATCTCCACTAAGATTTCTAGTAAAAATATACCTGACCTGCTGTCTATAAAGGAAAAATTAATTGAAAATAGACATTTGTACTTTAGAAATGATGTGGTTTGGAAATCAGTGGACCAGTTTTTTACATCTTAAACTATTTTAGACTTTCTGCACAGGATAGAAAATGGACTGAAACACCACAGATTTCATTGTCAAATAAAGAACAGCATTAAAAGAACAAAGCCTTGCTTGTTTATGTTTTTGGGGTTTTTGGTAGGTTTGGGTGATGTGGTCAAAGTAGTTTATTTAAAAATGCATGTACCAAATACTGTAGCCTATAATCTGTAAGGCATGTCACTACTGTTTATCATACAAAAAGGGTGCATTTGACTCACAATACATGTAATATGGTTTGTCAGGGACCCATTCATTGTTGTTCAACGTTCTCTTGTTTCCCTTGAAATAAAACCCCAACCAGAGAAGCAAACAGTTCTGGGCTTTTATTCTAGACCACACTCTATTGTTTCAATGAAAACTTCTTTCAGATAAAAAATTATAGATTACTAATAGTCATATGTTTAAAATTTACTGATAAGTATAGTTAGAATGATGGGTTATCAGAGATCATAGCCTTTGTAAGTGATCAGAAGACTTATTAGTTTAATTAGGAATGACCTATACCAACACTGTTGATTAGATATTGATTATATATCATTAGAATTATTTTATGTTACATGTAACAGCAATAATCTGTGATTATTTTGTCATATTGAAAATATTTTCACACTTTTCCTCCATTGGCTTCAATGCCTGGGTGGTGTGGTGGTTAGCATGCTCGACTCCAGTGAGGAAGGTCATGGATTTAAATCTCTGGCTGGGTCAAACCAAAGATATTAAAATTGGTATTTGCTGCTTTTCCGCTAGGCATGCTGCGTTTAGAAGTAAGAGCAAAGACTGGTTTGCCTCGAGTCAGAATAATGTGTCTGGGTAAAGTGGCGTGTCTTCCTGCAGACTTGATTTCCTGAGCTGGCACATTAAATATCCTGCCCAGGGTTTGGTCTAGTACAAAGCTGGGTTTATTCGTCATCACTCATCATTCATATGCTTTCGTCCTGAATATGCCCTGGAGGTTAAGCATCATTTAATCAATCAATCAATTCATTGGCTTCAATGGTGTGGTCAGTTAGGTCAGATAAGGGAGGTCACGCCCTTTACTATATTAACCCCTTCCAGATCAACTGACCCTGCACTACAAGGTAGCACTTAAAAGGTAAATTTGGAATGAATGTGTTTGGAGTTGTAGAAAGCTTATTTTGAGTGTTAAAAGGATAGATAAATCAGAATAATATCCAAAACAACTGTATTGGCAGTTTATTGTGAGCCTACAGCCATGATGCTCGAAAATACATGTAATGGGCAAGTGGTCATATCACTTTATGATATTGCCTACATTGCCTATTGGGCTCACTGAGTAACTCGACCGTTATTATATAAAAATACCTCTTGTTATTTATTATTATATCAAAATTGAACCATTGAATACATAGGTTTAAATAAAAAAACATATAATGTAAATTTTAACTTTAAAAATAATTCATGAAAGAATCTTTATTTTGCCAAAACAAATGTTTTTCGTGTATCTGAATAAAAAAAATCAACATTCTCTTACTTCAAGTAATTGGTGTAAAAATTATCACTGTATAAATTTTTAGTTTTAAATGTTTTGGAAGATTGACAAGGAGTTTATATTGATGGATGGAATTGTATATTTTATCTAGTTTTATGATAATTACTTTAAATTGTTTCAATTTTATCGAGGCTATGACAGAGGAAATAAACTCTTTCTATTTTCACTTGGAATTCACTCAGTTCCCTCACATTTTCTTTAATCTTTAATAGAATTTAGTCTATCCAAAGCTCAAGAACAATTATGGCATTAAGAAATAAAGATACATTTATTGAATGACAGCTGATTCAGAATTATTTTCTCCTGTATCTTAATTAGGTACAAGTAGACTGGGAACCAATATGGCAAAGTTTTCAACACCTGGTCAAAAGCCATTTAAACTGTTGCCAACTCTCTGAAATTGTATGGCCAGATTTACGGAACATGGCATGAAATATTTATGAGGTTGCCTCTATAAAATCACAGTCACCCATAACAGTGCCACACTGGTCAGTCCAAACTGTGTTGGTCAGTATATTTGGAACCTCTGTGTAACCATGACTTTGATTGATCATTTGGTTCTCATTGTGCATCATACATGATTTGGTCCCTGGGGTCTTTGGTTTACATGTGTCCTGATATAGTATTTTTATTTATTTTTAAAATATTCATAATGCTATGTTTATCTAATTATGCCCATATCTTTTGGCGTGGGGATATAAAATTTTACCCCTTTATATTTGTCTGTATGTCCGTCTTGTAAAATTTCATCCGAAGATTTCTTTCCTTGTTTATGTTGGATTGATTTGATATTTGGTCAGAGGTTAGTTGTACAGTGTCCTCCATTTACAGCTCTGTCATATGTTTACTTCATGTTGGCTGAGACATTGATTGAATCTCTGTTATCTTGCAGTGGCAAACATGTCACATGGACATGTTTTCTCTCTGTTCAAATTTATTATGGTTGAGCATGACATATTTTTGTGCACTTTCTTCTAGTTCAAGTTAGAAAATTGCTGCACCAAGTAAAAATTGAAAACTTCCTATGAAACAATTAAATTATTGCCTTCCCTTTGTTTGTCTGTAATAAACATGTAATAAATCTTTACATCAAATGAAATAAAATTTAAAAATGACATGAAAATGATAGATTTGCCCTTGATAGTAGGAATATTTAATATAATGTCATAATAAAATTGTAACATTTAATGTTAAAGAAAACTACACCCATCATTAGAAACAACCTTGACTGCAGTAATACAATTACATGTATGTACTAGTAGGAAAAAAACTTGAAGAAAAATCATTTACCATCAAGAAAGTTGGAAGACATAAGTTTGTTTTTTTTTGTCATGAACAATGCAAAAATATTAACCTCTTTAGAGAGGTGACCTCTCAAATGAGGTCCAATAACATTTTGTAAGCCAGTAGTGAACAGAAAATTAATCCTTCACTACAAGAGATTGGTTATTGAAAGTGACCAAAAAGACAGGTTTTACTGTGTCTTAGAATTCTAGGTAGAAATATATTTCTATTGTTATGTATCTGTATTTATATGGTCATATTTGTTTTTGTAATATGATTTATCATTATGTGGTACTTTAAAAAGGGATTATTAATCTATCAACACCATGTGCAGTTTACCAGACTTTTGTTGATGTTGTTGCTATTTAGCTTGAATCAGTCTGTTGAACAATTAGAGAAACAAAATCTTACATTGTTAAAACATTGATAATCATATTTTCTTCAATCTTGATAGTTAAACATCAATTTCTTTCCAAGGCTAAAATTGAATGTTAAACTTTCTTGATTGTAGAAAATATGATAATCAATGGTTAACAATGAAACTGAAGCCTGATCATTCAAACTGTCAGCCACTAATATAAACATGATGAAATTCTGGTTTCACAAAATTTCCATACATAACCAACATGAAAACTTACTGATTATTAATAAAATAATAGTCATTATAATAACTTGTTGATTTTGAACTAGATAGACAGTTTAAAGCTATTAGTATTACTGTTTAGAAGTTGAAAGGGGGAGGTTATAAAAAAAGTTTAAAAATAGAGGATGAAAACCATATCTTTTTTACTTTTTCTTAATATTCAGTACATAATATATTTTATATGATATAGTGGTGATGTGATATATATTTGGTGTCCCCATTGCACTTAAAGGTTTTTTCAATCATGTGTCAACTGATAGATTTTCCAAAAAATCTGACCTCACAAAGTGGAAATACTTGATAGTGCAGTAGCGACACCAAATGAGAGTCATTGGTGAATATCATTCGTTGTTTCATCATGATCCAAAATTTAACAGCAAAAAGGAATAGCATATGGACTCATGAAAGCAAATATTGTTTTTCTAGTCTGGTGAAATAGAGGTGTGTTTGCTTTTAGAAGCAGGGCTAGGTGTGATAGAATATGACATTTATTTCAGATCCAAGTCAGCACTACAAAGATTGAAAAAGCTGTTCCATACCGTACGATTTATCTCCAAACTTAAACCATGGTGAGACAAGGCATGGTCTCCTTTGTACCGTCTGCTTGCTATATATCTATGTGTAGACAGCATTAGTGCTAACACTAACTTTTATATTTGTTTTTATTGTTTTATTGTTTGTTGTTCAATGGAGATGATTTTTGAAATAATTTGTTGGTAAATAAGGCCTGCAAAGATAACTTCAGTGAGAACAATTGACATGAAATTAATTTTGTAAAATGCTTGTTTTCAGAGTTGCAGTTAGGTCACATGTTGATGGAATTTTTTTTTTTTCATATACATAATTATGTTATACCAAACATTTTACATAATAACTTTATTTTTTGATTTTTAATTTTTACACATGTGTAAATGTTGAGGAGAGTTTTTGCAGCTCAGCTACCTGCTGTATAAAAGGCTTTGAAACCCAAGTCACCTGCTTATGCATTTGTGTCTCAAACATGTCTACACAGTTAAATACAGTTAGCAATTTAATCACATACTGTATTACTCATATTAAACGCCTATGCTGATATAAGTACCCCCTCACCTTAATTTTGTTTAAATCCTTAAGTGTGCCTGCAAACTCCTGGTATTGCAAATCAAAGAGCAGAAAATTCTTTGAGAAAATTGTAATTTGATATCGAGAGACATTTAATGAAAGGGGAAGGGGTGTAACTAGAATTATTTATTTTTGGTGATTCTTAGCTACAGAAACTAAAAATACTTCAAACCAGCCTTGAAGGAGTTCCAGGTTTTGCCAATTCTAATAAGTGCCCTGTGATTTAATTGTTTAAGCACCCTGGGTTCTTAATAGAAGGAATACAATATTATAAAAGTTTTTAGGTAATACATTGACAAGGATTTTTTTGGTTTACATTGACCATGGCACAAACATAACAAACATAAACTTCATAATGAACAGTCATCCAAATGCATTGGTATTATTATCACAATTCTGAATTTGTAACAAAGCTTTATTTGGGTGTCATTACCTTCTAAGGGTTGACAAGTCTTCATGATATCCGAGCAATTCTGTCACCTGCAGCCATATTTTTTGTGAAGCATTCTGTGACATATATAATAAATACAGGTTGGGATTGATTTTGGATGATCTAGCCCCACCTGTTTTTTTAAGGAGGGACCAAATGGTGATTTTTTTTCAAGTGTAAGTTTATCTACATGTGTATTTTTGTTTTATTCCACAGTTGCTTTGATAGGTATACACATGTCATGTGGTACTCTTTCCATAAATTGAGGAAATATATAAATGAATATGTAGTAATAAACAGTGTCTTTCCAGAGAAAAAAACAGTGCAAAATTTAGATTGTAATAAAGTAGTTAATGTTGAAAATAGTCAAATATCCAAATTAAATGAAACTTATTTAATAAATTAACAGGTTGTAGGAAAACTCTGTGCAAAGTTGGTATATTTTAATAAAAAGATCTGAAAAAAATTATTTTTTAAACCCAAACAAAAATTTGCTGTTTTGAAGATGCAAAATCAGTGTGTAATGTGTACATGTACATGTCTATCAGAAGTTAAGACTTATAAGAAACCTTGACAAAAGGTCAGAGCTGAAGTTACCGGTAATTCATTTTATTTGCATATATAGTCTTTAAAATTCTTTAAAATTGCAAATTTTATTCCTTAAATATCCTCCACAATTTTAGTAAGTCCTGATAGTATTGCTCCATTTTACCGAACATAAATATGGATATATTTTCCATTGAAAGCAATTGTGTCAGGTAAATTGATACATGTGCCTGCACGAATTTCCTGTATTTTATGTAATAATTTTCCATTCAAGTGGTAAGTTTGAGATGGTTGATGCATCGATCTGTCTGCCTGTCTATTACACAGGAAATTGGATGATTTGGTTCTTTTGGAATGGACAATCCTTATATTTGGAAAATAGCTAATGATAAAGAAATGTGCATGGAAGAGGACAGTTTGGGACAGGAACAAATCATGCACATTCTGAAGTTATAAATGAGCAGTTCTTTTTGTGATGAAATATGGAAAAAAATCATTTTCTCCACACTGTTATTTTGAAGAAATTATTTCTTTGTCATGTTTTTAGAGAGATTTTTCAAGAAATACACATTTTGAATTGCATAAAATGTCTTACTACAATATGGCCATTTTTTTTAATAATACACACTGTATACATTAATGGAAAGCCCTAGTGTACCAGATGATTCTGGGTTAATTTAGAAAAGCACTTATTTGCAACTGAAGATATTTCAAATGAGAAATAAGTTTTTTTCGAGGTGTATTCCATATAAATATTTCTTAGACAATATTATTGATTAAGTTACGCAAGCATGAGGAACCTAATTTGGAATGATTAACCAAAAAGGATTTCTTTAATGATTTGAAGAAGAAAAGGATAATGGAGATTTTGTGTTCAATTTTTATCCCAGAATGTCAAAGAAAGAGACCAAATATTTGGTTTATTGTACTTAGCTGACTGTCAATGAATCAACATTCTGTCTGCAATATTATATTCTGACAGTAAAATATGATATACAGTAGTGTATATTTGAGACAAGTTGGCAAAATTTAAAATGAACAAATGCACATGTACTATGTCTTAAGTGTATGAAATATAAGTTTATTCTTACTGTTTGAAAGATAACATACATGTACTGTGAAAGCCAGTTTCGTATAGTAACAAGAAAGCACATTTAAATCGCATACTCTATATAAAATAGTCAATACATATATACACATGCCATGAATGCTAATTTTCACATAATTCTGGCAGATCCAATATGCCAGTATTCAATGTTAAATCAAAATGTTCTAAATTTATTACTTACTGTTACTATTGGTATTTTCTGGTGATAATAATAATAATAACAATAAAATAATACTTTATTTAAAGAGGGTGTAACTTGTACTTTTAAGTTTTTAGTAATTGCTTGTTTCGTGAATGGGGAAAGCTTGAAACTTGAATGTATTGATGTTTATAGAACTAAATCTGATTTGATCTTTTATTTATATGTATAAGATGTGCATGAAGCTATATAGTATTTATTCCACTGAAAAATAACATATTCTTAAAAATGCTCTAACTTACCATTAACTATTGAAAATTCCTGTTGACATATGTCATGTATGTACTGCTTATTACAAAGTAAACTAACAACTTTATGCAGATTTATCATTTACCTTTGATTTGTTATAAATAAGAAACCATATTTTTTAATATTTTTTATGAATTTCCTTTTTATATTTAAATAACATTGATTTTAATCTTTAATTGTTAAAAATTTCAATTTTTAGTGCATTAGACAGCTATTTGCATTAACAAAGATATTTCTAAACTGTAGCAAAGCAGTAACCTCTTCTTTTTCCATAATATTTGATCTCTTCAATGATTTTTTTTTTCAAAGAAATTATTAAGAACAAATAAACCTCTATGCATAATTTGCATTTTGAAATACTGAGCATGTTATTATACCAATTATGCATGACTAATATTTGATAATACATGTATATTGTTATTATAAACATTTACCGGTATTAAAATGAATGTTGATGTCATGTAGGTTTTTAATAAGATACAAAAATGAGAGCTTACCATGAAAATGTTGATTCTTCAGTAGGTAATGACAATGCTGAAATGATAAAGTTTGTCAGTTACCTGCCCAAGGTCGGGGGTTTTTTCCGGGTACTCCGGCTTCCTCCACCAGTAAAACTGACCGCTGCAATATGACTAAAATAAAGTTGAAAGTGGTGTTAAACCCTAATCAAAAAAACAAACAAATCAAATTTTCCCTACACAAACCTCAAATGACCAGAAAGTTGATGAGAGTTAACCAATTGCCAATACATGTTACTCCCGAGGTCGTCTGGGGTATAGAAATAGGCTGTTCAGTTTCTCCGTCTGCAGGTAGAACCCCTGCTAAAGGGGCGTCCGTTAGTTCGAGTAGTATGTATAAATACTCGAACTCCCCTTCGCAAAGGATGTGCCAGGGAAAGAATAGGCACTAGGTTTCTCCGTCCTGGAGGCACTAGTCCTCTAAAAGGGGCACCCTTGGTTGTAGGGGATGTCTAAATTCATAATCCATCAAGAGGGAGATGCCCCATGTTTAGGAAACGCCATTTCCTAAGCACGCTAAAACCCCTTGTAACAGCTCATTTTGAGTGGTCAGTAGGCGGCCAGTTACAAGGCTAAATTTTCCGCCCAAATCTAACCCGCAATTTTTCCAGTGGCAGTCTAAAATTCCCTCCTTAACGGTCCCTTGCTCACAGTCTACAATGTTAACTTGTTTCCGTCCTGAATATGCATGAAATATTTGCCACTGGATGTTAAGCAACAATCAATCAATCAACCAATACATGTGTATATATGTTTGGGGGCCTATACGTATACATGTCCTATTCTATTTATTTTTGCTTACTGGGCAATTATGTTGTTTATTTGTCACCTCTTCAGCTTTTATAAGTAGTCTAAGCAAATCATTAGTTGGGTAATGTTAGTCAAACTATTCAATACCTACAAAATTTATAGTCTACTTTATTGTTGAATTTTTTTTTGAAAATTTTAAGAGTAAACATTGCATAATCCTGTTTTGTGAAATTTCAATTAAATCAATAATAGGTCAATACTTTAAATAGATCTTACATGGATATTATGCAATACAATGATTTACAAGTACAATTTAGATTTAAACAGCCACTTACAATTTCCTGTCTATATCAGGGACATGGATTCTTCCTTTAACTTTCCCTAAATCCTACCAGTTTATTATTTTAATCTGCAGTGATGTATTTTTGTTAGAAAAGTAAGGTAATTTCCTTCAATATGAAAATAAATGCAAGATATGAAATTCTGGAAAGTGTAGGTAGGAGAAATCCTTGTACAGTGAAACTTTTCTAAACCGTCAGCAATGGGACAGAAAATTTTGGCCAGTTTAAAGGGGTGGCCAGATGACAGAGGTTAATTTACAATAGCAGAAACCATTGGGGTATCAGTAATTGTGACCGGTTTACAGAGGTTGGCCAGTTATTGAGGGACCATGCCAGTTTAGAGAGGTTTCAGTGTAGATAGCTATTAAAAATATTTGTCCTGGAATTATACTAAATATGCTGTCACAAAAATCATTAAAATCAAATATTATTTATTCACAACCAGTCAAGAGCCTGAGATGTAAAGATGCCTTGTGTGGGGCAAATGAAAATTCTATTCATGTAAAAACTTCTTGCAAAAACTTATTTTGACTGTCCAGTTGCAAGGTTCAATATTTTGACCCTACTTTCCAGCGGCAGGCAAAATTTCCTATCTTTAAACCCCCTGTTTATAATATACAGTTTCTTAACTTGTTACTCTCATGAATATGGCTTAAATATTGCTTGCCAGGTGTTAAGCCACAATCAATCAAATATTTTTGAATATTTATTTCTGGACTTCATTCTATACTTCAGGATATGGGATATGTACATAACTGTACATATAAAAAATAAAAAGATATGGGATAAATGTCAGAGACCACACTCCAGCCACAAGAAAAACAGTTCGACTTTACAAATCTGGAGGTCTCCACGTACATACATGTGAAAAATATATTTAGTTGTGTCAGTGTTGTCGCTAAGAGACAAGTAATTGTCTTTATATGCAGTCTGTAATTTTGTTTGGTTTTAAATCTTTGTAAAGGAAATAATATGCAGGCTGTCAAATATTGTTTACACAGACTTAATCACCAGTGTTTTGTAATCTTTACCTTCCTCTGATAACTAATAAGTCTTAACAGTTTTATTGATTATCCTTTGTTTGTATATAATTTTTTACTTTTGCTTTTACAAGTTAAAGGTTTGAACACTCTAGGAATTAAAAAAGCTACATCTTAGGCTGTTTCTCAAATAGTTACAATGAATCTACATCTCGGTTATAATCAAGTGAAGTCTGTTTGGCAAATAGTTACAGTGAATCTGCATCTAAGCTACAATAAAGCTTTTTTTATCATAATTACAGTAAAATTATATCTAAGACTGTTACAATAAAGCAAGATCCCTGATAGTTACAATAAAGCTGGATCTTATACAGTTAAAACAAACAACATCTCAAACAGTTACCATAAAGCTACATCTCAGTTGCAATAAAGTTTATCTCAGACAACTACAATAAAACTAACGGTACATCTTAGACAGTTACAATTAAGTATATTTCATATTATATTACATGATTTTTAAGGAATCTTAGAATTTGCATTTGATATTTTAGTAATCTATTTAACAGTCAAGAACATTACCAAAAAGGGAAAGTTTCTTAAATTTGCATATACTTATAAAATTAAAAATTTTAAAAGTTCCAATTTTAATTTTTAGACAAATTCTAACCATTGGTTAAATTTATTTAACAATTTTTCAAAAGAATCTAACATATTTTGCAAAAATGTTGAATTCTATTGTTTAAGGTAGGAAAACTTCATTTGGCTGCTGGAAAAAATCCGAGCATAGAAACTTGATGAAACTTTGGGATTATATTCAAACCTTAATTATCTTTAAATTCCATTCTCAGACTTTCCCCAGACAAATTTTAAGGGTTTTAGGTCTATTTGACCTTTCATGACCTCTTTCCATATATGGTAGTAATCCTGACTGTTAAACCATTCTGATATCCTAGTAACACACACTCTTTGTTTTAAACATTTGAATATCACTGGATGCCGGATACACATCCACTTTTTAAACAGCATCACTCTGAAATCTGAGTAACATACACTCTTTCTTCAAACATTTTAACAAGATACACTCCCCATTACAAAGCATTACTCTGATATACACTCATAGGACTCTGGTGCATTGTTGAAGGCGTAATAGGACCTGCAGAAGTTTAGATTCGACAATCATTTGGTGGATGGTTTCATGGACATTTATGCCACATCTCCTATTTTTATACTTTGATATCTGGAAAATATACTCTTTACACAGCATCATTTCTATATCAAAATGATATATTTCCTCCCTCTTAAACAGCTGGGTAATATACACTCCTGTTTTATATCAAACTCCCATTAACAGTATCATTGTGATATCTGATATATACATACTCACCTGATAACTGACTAATATACAACACGTCAATCAGAATTGGCAAATCTGACTGAAATGATGAATATCGGATGGGAAATGGACAATGTGCCGGTGTCTTTAAATAGTCCAATGAAGAATACCTATGTGAGAGATCAAAAGTGCGTAGTTCAAAAGGAACAAGAAAAAATTGAAACAAACTAAAAGATAAAACAAAAACAAAGGGAACAAAGGCTTTGAATACATGAACTCCTTACAAAACAGTAGTGGGATAAGGTGGTCTAGAAGGGTAAGCATCCCCGTCTTGCGCGCAACACCCGTCGTGGAATGGTAGGAACTGCTTACCCTTCCGGACCACCTGAGTTCACCCTCGGATTTTGATGTGTGGTCTTTTGTGTATTTTACTTTTAACTGTATATATATCACGTTCCGTCTTGTTTGTGCTCTAGAGATCCCCGTGTCTGAACCTCCAGTTTTCTTTTGCTTCCTCTTTTTATGCGAAGAAATATTTAAATGAAATTTCGGTAGTTGTAAGGGTACATTGTGTATTAAATAAAACATGTCTTCATTTTCTATGTGTATTGCAGCACAACAGGGCGTACAGACTTTTAAAACTCAGTTTCCGTGGGAAAAATCATACTTCTTACTGGAAAAACTATAGTTCCCAAGAGTCTGTAAGTTTCCTTAGAAAGTTTTTTGTTCTTCACAGGTAACTGACCACTCACAAAGAGCATCTCTCTCTCAGCAAGACTACCCTGTGTAAACTGGGCTGCTTTGATCCCTTTCACATCACTTGGGAGTTCGATACTATTAGCCTCACAATGAAAAAAAGTTCTCAACAGAGTAATCTTTTTTTAAAAATGAAAATGGATATAGGGTAGATGTAAATGAGAAAATATTGATCGATTGATTAATTAGTGTTTAAAAACCACATCAGCAATATTTTAGCCATATCAAGGCAAAGAAAATTGATCATGTATTACAATAATCAAAAGTTCACATAAATTGGACTTAACCAACTGTCATCTTAAATATCTGTTTGACATTATACATATAGTTAGTGGTCCCCAGAAGTTTTGAGGTAGCCTTTCATTTAAGTTTTTTCTGTCGACCTCTATTATTAAAGTGGTCCAATGTCTTTTTTCCATACTACAGAGTATACCAAATCATAAAATGATTAACAATGGTGGAATGAAGTATTTGTACAAACTGTCCTTCAATAACACCAAATAGGTTTGTCAGCAACAGAACAAAATGGAACACTTCAGAGAATTTTGAAGTTGGATAGATTACATGACATACAGGCCAAAGTTAAAAGTTAATAGTATTTTTTTTTACAAGAAATTTTATCATGAGCAATTATTTTAATCCCATCTGAATAGTACTATTTATTAGTATATTAAATATTGTATAATTTCAGTCATACTCCATACTGATCTGACAATTATATACCAATATATAAGATTTCAGACTTAATGGAAAGAGTCCATGAGTACTTGAAATCTACTACCCCCCTCTGCTCCAAAATAAAGGATAATGAATGTTGAATACACATGGTGAATTTTGACATGCTATATGTACACTTTAAGGAGTAATCTCTCATCAGTAGCATTAGAACCAAAACATAGGAAGTCTGAGACAACATAGTGAAAGAAGTACTCAAATCTAAACAAACTGAAAGCTAAATCCAGTGGTAGGGACATCTACTAGGCACAACACTTTTGGAAGTCTTTCCATATTTTCAGTGCTTTAGAATTTAAAGAAATGCAGCAAATTTTTGTAAAACATTATTTTATAAATAACAAGTCAGACATGTCTTACAAGTGGGCTTGTGAATACCCACAGGGACCTCCGGTCCACCAGCGCAGACAAATTTGTTATATTCAATAGAAAACACATTATTTGATATATAAAATTCTAATGGGCAATAAAAACACCAACAATAAAATAATGAAATATTTATGATGGAAAACAACAGACTATCTAGCCAAATAACAAACTGTACAAAACAATTGTTTATAAATTACAACAAAAACAAGATTACTTCTTGTCTTCACTCCTTACAGGTGAAATAGTTACACAATCAAATCATACTCATGAATACCCTTATTCTGGTCTTCACTCCTTACAGGTGAAATAGTTACACAATCAAATCATATTCATGAATACCCTTAGTTCTAGGACAAGACTCATCTTATAAAATGTCTAATGCCTCTTGCACATGTGACTAAAAAGTAAAATAATGTCAGCACATACAATTATTCCATACAGTAATATACTGTACTCAGTTATAAAATCACCACACATTCCTTATAATCTTAACTACCCTTTAAATCACATTTGATGATGCATTCCATTTCTTTTTAGAATGTATCATACTTATTTTACCGGTAGTTTACTTTTTTACCAGTGTTTGGTTTAAAATTTCAAATGTATCTTCTAGTTTTCACCTTAAACAAGAGGCAACTTTCTGAAATATATTTACCCTAAAAGACTGATAAATAATTACCCTAAAAGCTATTACAAAATTAAAAAATAAATTCTGCACATGTTTACTGTTAATCTACCATAAAATGATTTGACCCTAACCGAAACAAATGTTAAATATATGTTCATCACTATATTACTAAATTGTGTTTAAGTAAAATTTTGAAACTATGTTTTTAAAGAACATAAAGTCAATTTTCACATAAGGCCTATTAAAAATAATGGATTGATTCAGAAATTCAACTTCCGTCTTTGTAAAACGCATTGCGCAATCTCAGCGTCCTCGCAAAAGACGACTTGACCAATGAAATTTAACCAGAACAATGACGTTCCCAGAATTCCGTTGCATTTCTGAAATGGTCCATTGCTAGATTTTCATCTCCATTTGTCCCTAAAAGATTTGACAAAATAATAAAAATTGGGGCGGGGCAATTTTTAAAATGTTTGTTAATAGTCACAATTTATGTGTCCAATTCTGGTCTGGTCTGGGTTTAATAGATTTTAGAGCACATCTTTGCAGAGTTTGTAGGAAATATCTGTCAGATAACTATAAAGTAATATCCTCCCAGCAGCAACATTTATTTCAAGAAGTGGATGAAAATCTAGTTATTAAGTTTATTTGGCCAAACAACCATTTTTTTAAATTTTAAACATAAAATATTTTCCATTGTTATTAAGTTCTGTTTTTAAATGTCTTTTCTATGAATTCATGTGTTTAAATGTAGGTTTCCAACAAATTTATTTTTTTTAGGTTTTCAAACACATATTAATAAATGAAAAACATGGTTAACATAAATTATGTGTTATATTTTTTCCCCCAATTCATTTTTTAATATAATTATGTAACAATGGTTGTAATTAAAACTATTCAAATATTCACTATTCACCTAGAAGTCGTTAAGTATTAATATTCTATTGGTCAAATTATCTGTGATTTGAACTATCACATAGAATAATGGATGTTTTTAATGTAGAGTCTAATATTTTGTTAGTATCTCAGAAAACATTACAAGCTGAGCTGAGATAAATGACTGTGATTCTTTTCATCAGCAGAGTCCAAATCAGCAGGATGTCATGATACAATTTGCAATTGCTGATAGTTTCAAATCTCACGCCTATAATGCTCACCTGACCTTTGGCCAAGCAGTTTCAGAGAGTTTTTAATGTATAAGTCAACCAGAAACCAGAATTGTCCAAGGCAGCCACGTTTTTTGTCCTATCCAGAGGAAATGAGGAAACTTAACTAGAGGCTCTTGAGAGCCTGTGATCGCTCACCTGGATAAAAGTGGCTATTATTTGCTAAAATGTATTTGATCA
>JARWCS010335275.1:0-11882 GCA_034783895.1 Geukensia demissa | reverse complement strand
TTGTGTTTATTTCCTTTCCAACGAGGTATAACATGTATGCATCGGTACCCGTATATGTTCAGGCCCAGTTCTTGAACGTTGCTTTTTAACATTGAGTTCAATGGAAAACGTCGAACCGTATAGTGAGACCTAACTGATGTATATTATATGTTGTTCTGGCTCAAGACAGGGTATATAAAGTGACATTCACGGATGATGAATTATTCAGCGAATGGAATATAATTCATCATCCGTGAATGTCACTTTATATATCCTTTCTAGGGCCTGAATAACTATTATGTTATGGTGCATAGCTTTTTTAAACAAAAAAGTAAGTAAATTCAATATTCATGATATATGACAACACGGAAATAAATGGAATATAACTCACCGACCGTAAATTCCTTTTGATAATTATGTAAGAGCCGGAATAATGATTAAATATATGTTCCTTAGACTCTTTTCACATGAAAAGAAAAAAAATATCCCAGTTTCTGCAATACATTCTAAAAACACTAAATCGATTCCGATTTCTGCAATTATGCCGTCATGTAAATGTAAACAAACAGAGGATTTGTTCTGGGGAATTTAAATGCAAAATATAGATAAAATAGGCATGCCTAAAATAAATTAAGTGTAAAATCGAAAGTAAGAAGCTCATTATCGCATGCATTACCTAAAAGTGAAGTCTGAAATGCCGAAGCGAAAGCCGGGACCGCCATTTTATTCCTGAAATCTTATGTATACGGCTCTAGCCGGGTATAGAGACTCACATTCCCGGCTTATTATCCAATCAAATAGTGGCATTTTTCTATAAACCATAACATATATATTTAATTTGATTTTTTATCGGCAAGATACAGACTAGCTTTTGACAAAGTATTAAAATCGTCTACCTGTGGGAAGTCTCAGTAAAGATCGAATCTGGTTTTGAATTCTCCAAACTCATCTCAAGAGATATGTTGCGTATTTTTACGCATATTTATTGTTTTTATTTTGGTTAATTTTGAAGTTGCTCAGAGGTAAATTTCTAGTGTCGGACAGACTGTCAGCTAATAACCGGAGGAATATTGCTTTGAACAGCTTTTGGGTATACGGTGATAAGTCTAGGTCAACATTGGTGCGCGCGTTTATGTGCGAAATATCTTTTATACTAATATAAGATGAGAAGGATGATGTAACAGAATTTAGTCAAACTTTTATTGCTTAATATGTTTTTGCTGGAGGATTAAAAACTAAATATTATTTTATTTATCTACCTCTTTGTGTATATTAGATTTATATAGTGTTATTATTAGGTATTTTCTGTCGGTTATGAAAATAAAACGTTCTTAATTAAATACAGATTCCTGGTTTTATAGACCTGCTTTCTGGTGAATAATATGATTTGTATTTGAAACTTTACCAAAGGAAATCGCACTTCCCAACCAATACAAAAATCATTAATAATGCAAACATCAAATTAATATAAACAAAAACAAATTACCTGTAAAGAACTGCGCCGTCATTCCAGAATTTCAGGTGTGACTGATTACAAGACATCTGCGGTGTTAGTGTATAATTGTCAACGTAAGGGGCCATATGTTTTAAAGCCATGGCCCATACGTATATGGATGTACTGAGTGCGAGATCTAACACGGTTTCCAATGATTGACCATCAACTCCATAATGTTTAAAACCTAAAACAGACCAACACATTATTTTCTCAAAAGACAATGCCTTATATAGAAAAATTGAGCAGCAAGAAATCTTGAAATTATACGGCTGTTAATTGAATCGCTTTTGCGGTATTACGATTAATTATAAATTGTTGTGTAATTCACTTAAGGTAGATATAGAGTGTTTCACAGCACATTCGCACTGAGCATGTGTATAAAATATTGTTTCGTTCTTAAAATTACGAACATTAGAGAAAGAAGTGAAATACCATGAGATTTGTTTTCCTTGAAATTTAGATAATAACTATTTCTATCCAATATATATATGTTTTTGTTGTAATAACAGACATATTTAATTTATTCCAATTATTCTTGAAAATTAAAATTTGTTTAAAGGGGAGATAACTCTTCCAAATTTTTATTACAAAGAATGCACAATGCTTTTTGATTTTTTTCTACCGCATAATCAAGAATGGTGACCCATAAACTTTATTTAATTTTCTTTAAGTATATTAAGAAGCTGTCTTAACAATTTTTATTTCAAAATTCTATCTGCGGAATTGTGTATTTTCCCTATATTAGCTGTTTGGTACAAACAGAAACTCGAAAACAAGGACGGGACGATGACATATATATTTGTTTTTATTTTTTGAAATGCCTTGATACAGACTACATTTTGGTAAACTATGAAAAAATATTATCTGTTGGAAGTTTAAGTCTAGATTTACCTTAAGGTTAAGTTTATATGTTATACAGGTGAAAAATAACTTTTTTGTTCTAAAACATGTCCAAAATACCAAAATAAACTTGTTTAACTGAATTGCATTTTTGTTGATTGACAACCAGTTAGCTGTGCTTTAGTTTATAATGTTGGAATGTGAAAAGTAAAGATATGGCATCAATGCCAAAGAGACCGCCACAAATCTCATCAGACAGAGTTAAACCCCACGCTTTGTGATGAGTTCTAAATCGCCCCTACCATCATACTAAGCGTAAATACAGAAAAGTGCTTTATCCGCATTTAAATTTGGCTTTTATATCTGGTATAAACGTATGTAAGATGCAGATCCTATCTTTCTGGCAAATATTCCATTTCCATATTCTTTCTTTTTTAATTGTTATTGGTGAAATGCACAAATGTTGAAATATAATAACAAGTTAAATAATAAAAAGGCACGACGACAATACAACGGCAGGAAATCCTGACTTATGGCAATGGCAACTAACATGTGGCGGAGCTTAAATGAAATTTGGGGCTCCACTCCCTTCATCTCACGATAAAATGTTTAACAAGTTTAGAAGCTGTATATACAAAGGCGCTAATCTATCAATTTATCTTTATTCAAAACAACTCGGAAAATATTCCTAAAAAACTGTCATCTCTAGCCCGACAGTGACATATAATGCAAGAAAACATTTAGTCAACCACACGGCAGTATGAAGATAAATGCAGAAACCGATAAAATGAGATTGAAGTCAATTGGAAAATGGATCGTTAGGCTGCATAATAATTTGACATTTTGTAAAGACGAAGTAACCAATGACCACGAGTCCTGGCCTTTACTTCCCTAACATGATTGCAATTTACTGAGAGCAAGCTCAGTAGTCTTAACCGAATGTCAAAAGTCATCAATCCGATTACCACGAGAGCGAATCGATTTGGTTAAAAATATAATGATGAAATATTCAGGTGCTCCTCTTAGGCTTGTGCTTCCTTTCAAGATTTCACTAAAACTATCACATTTAAATATTAAAGGTGTGAGTTCTCTTGGTTTGACATTGGTACAATGTACTAGTATATACTATATTTTGCTGTTGTCAACATATAGTTTTCCCTCATAACAGAAGTCCAATGATATCCTATTGATAATTCATTTATAATTATTCTTTCAGGAACAAATATTAAAATAAAATTTCCTGAGGAACTAATGTTATTTAATTTCTGTTAGGCAGGAACTTCCGTTACAAAACACTTTAATGCATACTCAAGATTGTTGCCTTGTTATGATACTTGTAGATACCGTGAACTAATGTTTTGTTTTTATTGATTAATTGCGGATACTATCGTGTTTGATATGGACAGATACTATTGTATATAAAACCCTATATTTGTCATACCTAGTAGTCCAAGAGGATATGATGATGCAGCCAGTTTTGCCGGGGGTATATTGCCAAGGCTTTTTGACGAGAGTATCCACATATATTCCTGACCGGTAAGACCAAGGTTTGTAGCACAATCAAGTAGGTTCTTTGCTTCAGTTGATCTTTTATTTAAAACAAGAAACATGAGTTAAAATATACAAACAATTGTCTATGCGAGGGGTTCAACGTAAATCAAAACATAAAGCAATAATTGAACTGATTAAGGACCAGATGATAGCATCGTTAATTACAATTGATGGTTGATTGCATGGGTTGTTATTGCTGACTTGTGCAATATTCTGTGAACACAACAGCGGCAACTGTTCATACAGATTTCAGTTCATGAAAACAAAATTTGTACTGGTCACCAGAGTAAATTCTGAATAAGTTGTTCCTTTATATTTGTCTCTTGAAAATGTCTTTCATTTTATTGCCTTCAAAAATGTTTTTTTTTCTATATACGACTTCCTTTTGTAGTTAAGCCTATTCCTGTAACTGGTTTTGAACCAACTTTTGTGTTGTTCATTGCTGTAAATGCCGAATAAAAACAATTCAAGTAAGGTTCACCTGTAGTTTTGATTATTAAAGTACTATTTGTGTATTATGACTTTGGACAGCCATAAAGCAACAGGCGGTGGATTCATGTTCATTCATTCCATAATCATCTTTCTAAATTGTTGAACATTCATTAGTTTAGAGATATATGATAACTTACCCAGAGTGTAATAAAAAAATTCTGTTTTCTTTCTTGTTGTATTTAACTAAATTCTCTGTCATGATAGATTTCATCGTCGCCTCGTCTCTCACATTTGTATCAATCAAAATCTTCGTTAGCAAATTTAATCTGAAATAAAAAATTTGGTGAATTTTTCGTTTACAGAAATTATGATAATCAATTGTGAAGAACTTTTTCACATTCAAAACATTGTGATTTCAACTCTTTTTCTTGCCTTTTGAAACCTGCAAGGCGACTGCAAAAGTTGTCGAAAAATAACATTATTTTTCACACTTTTTTTAGACATTTACATTTTAGTGCCGAACTTAAATCCTTTCTTATAAATTAAAATGCTCAAACACCTACTTCGTTTAGCAGAGGAGGCAATAAACCTTGTGTCTTGTCAACAAAATATATATTTAATAGAACTGAATAATTTCCAAAAATGCGCAGTTGTAGGAAAAGGTGTTCATATGCAGGTGGAAGGTATATCTTAATATGTCACTGCTAGTGGGCTCGATTGTATACCTAGCATGATTCATTACATAAGTGCCTTTAATTTTTTTCTTCAAAATTGATGTTAACAAATACCATAAATTTCTAAGGCTCTTTCTTCTGATGCAGAGGTACCCCTTTGGAATCCTATTTATATCGATTGTTTTGGTTCAGATGTTTGTGCTTATTAATTGTCATTGAATTTTAACCGGATTTCCAACATTTTGACTTCGATCTCTGCTGTTATTTTGTGATACATTTATTTTTAGTAACAAATGATTTCATTATCATACCCATACTTTTAAACTAATACTCAGAAAGGTGACTCGCGAGGACAAGTAGTGCGACTTTATTCTACAATATATAGCTATATCCTCAAGAATTCAATATTTTTGTATGTAGAAATATTAATGCTTTTTACATAATAAATAAGGAGAATTTTGCTTGTATATACACGGGTTGCACTATAAAAAAATCATTATTCAAAATATAAAAAATGGATCTAAAAGCTATAATCTTAATCAAAGACAAAACTAAAAAGTTCAAAAATGTCTTGTGTAAATATAACCAAAAGTTAACACAAGTCATCCAGTGGTATAAACGTTTTTTCAAATGGCTTTTTTGGGGTTTGGAGTTTTTACGAAACAAATGTTATTTAGTCTAAACTAAATATTGCGTATTCAAAACAATTCACAAAGACTATAAATGCTTTTAAAATTATTATTATTTAAGGCTCATAAACTTAAGCAGTCTCTACACCTTAAAGTAGAAATTGATTGTTTTGCACACTTTATCTAAAGGTCAATTTGTTCTATGACAATTAAATATACCAAGATGATGGTGACACATTTTTGTTGAAGTACTGAATAAGACTTGTGGTGTTTGCGTGTTAATGTCACATTTTAGTTGAATTTACATAGAGTAATTTTAAAAGAATTATTTTTTAGTTTAATTCCCTAGAGTAACATTTTTCTCGTTGTTCATCATTAAATGTCATCTTTCAGCATAGAATGGCTGTTAACCCTACTGCACTTTGAAAATTTTCAAAAAAGCAATGTTTCTGTATTTGACAGTTTTAACAGCTGCCCGGAGAGCAATATGGGTACTCGCCATAATCCACTATTTCAGATGGTTCAATATTCATTTATATATGTTGTATTGTGAAATTTACATAGTTTTTTTATTATTAGGATGCATCTTTTGTCAAAATAACAAACATTAAAAAGTAAAACCAAAAAAGGTAAACAAATGGTCATCCATATGCATGTTTTAATAATAACGAAAAGGGGCGACTATGACTTTATTGACATGGTAGCTCGTAATGCACAATAAATGGTCCATGTCTGACAAAAGATATTCAGAAGTAATGGAGAATTGATGGCAATAATATATAACTATATGGAACGAATAAGTAAGACATTAATATATCAATTTCTGGTTTCTTGATCAAGGAAATTATTTTATATAAGAATACTTTTGCAACGAACACGCTCTAATTATTTTTCAGATCTGAATCATAGCTGCTTGACCAAAATATCTCATGAAAAAAATAATATTGAAAAGATATGAGGTAAATGTAAGAGAGACTCCACTCCAACCACCAGAAAAACAAATCTGGTTGTTTTCACAATGCATTCAACACGTGTTTAATACCTCTCCTTGTGATAAGCTATTAAAAGAATTTGTAGATACCACCAGAAGACAGACAAAACCAAAACAAAATAAGAAACGAAAGACAAGCATAGTACGCTCAACACTACACTGAAAACTAAAGCTAGAGTAACACGAACCCTACAAAGACTTAGGTGAGGTGAGTTGCTCCGGAAGGGTTAGCAACAATTGCTTCACATATGGCACCTGTCTTGTTATTCAGTAGACAACGCCGGTGTATACTCGCAATCGCCCCACTTCGACTTCACTAATCAATAACGAAACCAGGGATGTGTTTGAAAAGTAATTTAATTATGCAACGTGTGAAAGGAGCCTAACCAAGCCAAGAATCATTTAATACCTATAAATTATCAATGTATCTTTCAACGTTTGGATATTAATTTGTCATTTTGCTTGTGTACTTGTGTTTATGCAGGGCGATATAGGCAACCGAAGGTTAGGTATTCAACTTTTGTTAAATACCTTTAGATCTTGAAAATATTGAATGTTTCGAGGGATTAGTGACTGAGGGTGTCAATGCATAGGTGATTTGTTCTTTACGTCAAATCCTTTCGACACTAAAACCTCGATTCGTCAGGTTTGATTTAGATGTGATAGATATGCCTTTAATACTTTGTATTTATCCCACCTATTCTTTTTTAATAGAATTTGAACAGAAAACAGGACAACGCTCTGTTAAAAAACTTTTTAGAATCATTTAAACGAATTACTAAGTTTTGTCAGTAAAACTAAATTAAAGATTTCACTCGGAAAATAAACACATTTATATTACTCTATAAATTGGCCTTATATCGACTTTGTCCATACTATAACTCAACTTATAGATCACTACTGCGCTACGCGCATTCGTTTATTTTTTTAGTAGTTCGGCCACTAGTGCTTGATATATGCCAAATATTTCTGTGATGTGATATTAAACTGTTAATTAAACACAATTGAAAATAAAGTCCGACAAAGCAGGAAATCGAAGTTACTTTTATTCCAAACAATTTTTGAATATGTGTTTTCTTCCCCATTTCTCAATTTAGGAATTACATAATCGTTACAATCAGAACCTTTAGTGATAATTTGTATAAAGCAACTGATTTCTTTTGGCATCTTTTCAAATAAGATTTTTTACTCAATGTCTCATTGGGCTTAACATATATATACTTGTTTGTAGTTATTGGATGAGTGTATGAAGATCAAGACATAAATCATTCAGAGTCAATTGAAATAATATGCCTGTAGAAGCCTAGTCGTAGAGCGAAATTTTGCATTTTTTTTTCATTTTAATATGACACATAACAGTCTTGTTTTTGGTATTATTTAATATCGTTTACATAATCAAAAATTTTCTTTCAAAAACTTTATTTGTCAATGATTTTGATGTTTTTGTACATTTAACAGAAAATAAGCAGGAAATGCAACATAAACAATATGAAACCTGATTATAAAGAATATGTTGCAATTTATGCACCAAATGCATTGGACTTGGCTTTATTATTTGTGGTTAAAATTTTATAAGTGATTTTTCAGTGGATAAGTGTGAAAATATTAGACAGAAGTGCCTTGCTTACATTCCAAATTATATCTTTCTCTTCACTAGATCTAAAGATTATCCATTCGGCCAATTTGTCCATTGAAATTTGGTAGATGATGATGCTTTTTGTTCCAGTCTATTCTTCTTGTCCTTTGGCTTACAAAACATTCTGGTGCTTACTAGAATGACATTCTAATTAGTCTATTCTTTCAAAGCTTATCATTTTTTTCAAATAATATGATATAGTTATATAAATCAAAGTCGGTCAAAGTGTTTAAAAGTTTGTTTGTTTTTTTTTTATTTGTCTTTTTATTTGGTGCAGGTTTGCGTGTACATGGCCATTACAACTTTGCCAAAGAAAACTTTGATAAAGTCTTTGATCAATTAAATAATATTAAGAAGACAGGATATAGAATATATGCCAGAATGACATGATCCGGATCTTACATACGTTTATAAGAATTATTCGAAAGCCAAATTAACCTGTGTGTAAAGTGTAAAGCGCTTTTCTGGATTTACCTCCATCGGACGCGCTAGTGGCCAAAAATTGGAAGATCAGTCTTAATGAATTTCTAGTTACAATCATGGACCAAATGAAATATACAATTCATGACGCAATGAACGCTGGGAAGCCAAATATAAAATATAAATTAGGAAATTTACAAATTAAAATGTTATAAGACGTATACTGTAGCTTTCCAACATACATTCGAATAACCGATAATATGTCCATAACTAGTTTAGATACACTGATACCATATGAATCAACCAAACTAGATATCTAACATCTTCACATATCTGGATGATGTCTTAGCTTTAAACAATCCGGACTTTCAGAAATTTGCAAACAAAAATTATCCAAAAGAACTAAATTTTAAATACATTAAACATCAGTGATGTTCGTAATCCTTTATCAGAATTGGATTTATAAATTAAACAAGGTTGTAGAACTACGAAAATTTAAAATAAAAGGGCGATTTCTTTTCTTGACAGATAGGTGTTTTCGATTCACTCGTATTTGCAATAACGTTTCTGATTTCAACGGTCGTAACTTTCATCTTACTGGAAAACTTTTGCAAGAAGTGTGTAGGTATCACAGTCTTCTCAAGATTGTCACAAACTTTATAACCGTTACAAGGACTTAGTGCAAGATTATGGCTAAACATATGGGGTTTTGGTACGAAATGGAATTTAACTACCTGTATTCTATGGTAATATTACATAAAAGCATTTTAAAGCATAGAAATTCAAAAGAATGAAATTTTTACAAAGGGATCATTTTGACGTTGTCAGAACATTGAGACTTGTTTTTATTGAACAAATATTGACACTCATCACTGAATAAAACAAATGATAATATTCCCATCTTGTTTTTTTTCTCAATTCTATAGATCTTACTTATAATGTGAAAAAGAATAATATATGTAAAAAAGAAGACAGATCACATTTGTGCAATATATTTCCAGGACCTAAAACTGACTAAATTTGCCAATTTTCCTGGACATTGCAAAAAAAAATTCAAACTTTGACCAAAATCGATACTTTATTTTCAAAATGTATGAATATAGTATCTGATTATGATAAAATGTTCATTTAAGTATTTAAACCAACATGTTTCTGTTGCTGTTTGATTTTTTTTTATTTGGGGGTTTAATTCAGGCCGTTTAATATTTCCTCCTTTGATGTTTATTATAACTAATAAAACTACAGATTGCGTGAAATAGAAATAATTTCTTGTTAGGAACATTCCAATTCAATTGGCAAACGCATGCACTGAAATATATCTGAACATGAAAAAAATGATTCTCAAAAGATTAAAAAAGTTAATTAACCCTTACATATTGTATGCTTTATAACAATAATTATACTCCCTCAAAGATATTGAATGAATTTTTCAATACTTTTTACTCAACCCTGGGTTCTTGAATCTATTAAAAAGGATGTTTAGTTTTTGTTCACGCAGTACACAGCCAATTTGATGATTGGAATAGCATTTATGAGTTATTTTCTAGAACAGCAATTGTGATTGTAGGTTTCCTTCCTCATACTTGCATTTTAACAATTTTTATCTGTACTCAACTCATTATTTTTATTTGCGCAGTGAACTTTAGACATGGGAGATGTGGCACAAGTGTGCATAAGACAGCCATCCACCAAATGCAAATTAAACTTCTACAGGTCCCATTACGTCCTTCAATAATAACCCGGAGTCCATACAAAAACAGAAGCTGTAAAAGGGTCCCAAAATACAAACTGTGAAACTGTTGATACGACCATCGACATAATCTATTGAAAAAAATGCACATTTTTGATAAAATACGTTATCTTCAAACATTTATTCGCGATACAGTTTGTTGATTTTCGTACGTTTATTTAAAAAACATATCTGGCATTTAGTAAATTGTGTTCAATAACTCGTCTTCATAAAAGAAATTTCAATTTAATTCTCAAAATTAAAAGTACGTTGAGATATTCCCTTACACTGAAACTTTTCGATACTGTATGTGCTCTTCGGCGTAAACACTTATTCAAATATCAGTGGATTAAAATTGGTACTTTCTGTGATCGATAACGAACATCCACATTTTTTTTATTGAGGCATGTAGGTCTATATCTGTAAAATTACATTTCATTTTACATATTTTACTGCATGAACATTGCTGCCATCCAGTCTGAATAACGATATATAGAATTTTGCATCCAAATGATGATTATGTTGTAAACTCAGACATTTAATGTCAGTTGCTCTTAAAACGCCTGAAGACATTTTGTTGTGTCTTAGAATATGTGGCATGCTGTAAAAGAATATAATATGGATCTTTCAGTTTCAAAACCCGCATCAATCGGAGACACCAATATCAATTTGAGAGCTTCATCTCGAGAAATGATACGGGACTTGGTTGATACATATTATGTTTGTCATAGATTTTAACATACTAGATTTTTTTCTGTATTCTTAGTTACAATTGTGAGGTAGTCACTTGATAGATATCGTTTCAAGGAGAATGCTAAAGCGTCCCGTTATCGATACCAATAAATCAGGCAGAGTTATCCAGTATTGTATATGCAAATTTCCTCTAGTATAGGATAATATTGTTTATCATGAAATGCTGTCATCACTTGGTCAAGTAACATTAATTTGACTTTCTATCAAACAGCTACAAACATACCTCATATATTAAAAACGGAAATATTGTGCAATATCTTTTTGAGAAACATATAACACACTTAAATTATCGTGGAGTGCAGCTATATTAATTGGAAGTCAAGAACTTGCAACTTATTGTTACGCAATTATTTTAATTGTCCTTTCAGGCTTGAACTCAACTAACGATTTTGTCAGTACAAGCTTGTTAAAGACTCCACTTAACAGCTATACAAATAAATAGAAAAAAACGAATTAAGTTTTGTTAATCATACCATAACGAATCCTGATTTGGATGAAACGTAAAATTTGGTTACCTGTTAAAATAGTTGCCCTAATAGTAAGAGGTTTTTAAAGCTTTTTATAAGTCGTAGTATAATGGAATGAAATTAAAGCCAAAACAACGGTGAAAATAAACATCAATGACACCTTTCCAGGTCTTTTAAACGTTTTTCTATTCTATCAAGTGTATTTTTAATATTCAGATTTAACACCTTTGACAGGGGATGCTTACCCTTCTGGAGCACCTGATCCCACTCCTGTTTTGTAAAGGAG
>JARWCS010335266.1:0-11882 GCA_034783895.1 Geukensia demissa | reverse complement strand
CTAACATTTCTACCAAGTTTGGTTGAAATCTGTTCAGTGGTTTCAGAGAAGAAGATGAAAATGTGAAAAGTTAACAGGCGACGATGCCGATGACGACGACAATGACAACGGATGCAAAGTGATGACAAAAGCTCACATGATCTTTTGGGCCAGGTGAGCTAAAAATGGGTCTCTAAATGGACAGAAAATTTTCACCCAGTGGGGGAGAGTTGATAACGGATGTAGGGTACGTAGGTGCAGCTACAGTTTTGCTAAATGCACATATGAATGGGATGTTTCATTTTCAAGGTGCCTTTATCATGTCTTTGACTTTAAATATCTTCGGACCTATTATGAACAAAAACAGCAAAAAATTCAAAAACATCATTTATGAATTTCTGCAGTCATGAAGAGTTTAAAACCTGTTAAAATGAACAAAATAAAAAAAATTATCATGTCTCTGTCCTGTCTTACATTCAGCAGTTTATGGTCCAAAATGCACTTTGCATTGGTTTGTGAAGATTGTATAAACATTGTAGCAGTCTGTAGTGTTTTCTTTCAATCTTTTGTAATAAACCTCAAATTTTGTTTAACATGAACAAAAATTCTTGGATGGCTGGTAAAATTGAAGATGTACTGTGGAGAGCTGATTTCTCAGAAGGATTTATTGCTAGGGACATTGTAATGTCTTTCTCATTTCTACTTGCTCTTTTTTATCTTTAAACAGGAGATCTCCCATGCACTAAGTTATGCATTACTACCAGTACCTCATGCAAAACTACTACCTCTACCAAATTTAAATGCAGGTGTATACTTTGTATTCAGACTATAAAACAAACAAAATAATAAAAACTGTTACTTTATTGACTGATTGCATAACAATTACATTATAAGGAAAAGTTTATAACAAAAACTACAGTTGTCAATGTCAATTACATGTAATCTACAAATGTTAACATACATATTTTCTACGTGACAAATTTAAGTCAACTCCTTCATTTTCAAACAAAAATAGATATAATCTATCATCATTACACACATGTAAAAATGATTTTTTTTTTAAAGTAGTGGGATTGAAGGCCCACCTTGACAAAGTCTTATGAAAACAAAAGATTTGGTGTTACTGGTACCTGTATTTTAAAATGTAGCAGCATCATAAAAGTATTTAAAATCTATGTTCTTTATCTCTATGATCTAATTAACCACCTTTAATAAAACCATTAAAGTTGCTCTTATTTAAAAATAAGAGATGTGGTGTAACTGTCCATGAGACAGCCATCCACCAAGTAACAGCTACAGGTTCCATTACCATGAATACTGTCTTAGTCCATACCGTAATTAAAGCTGTAAAAGGCCCCCCAAATCATATAAATAATCTGCAAATTTCAATTACAATATTCATTATAAAAGACATTTTCAGGTACCAGTAAACACAGTGAAAATGAAAATGACATGAAAATGAAGGAATTACTTCATATAAAAAGTAACTTTTATGATAAATGATGGTAATGTATGGAAATCAGTCAATAAAGTACACTTAGGTCATGAAGGTGTGAAGTTGGTCTGAATTCTGTGTAAAAATAGACTGACGGACTGTCAGAATCAGAGGTCAGTGTTTTAAGCTTTATTCATAATAGAAATTTGTTCTTTAATCAAGTTTATGCATGTAAGCAAAATAAATTGAAAGGGTGATTGTGATTCCCTCACCTTTGAAAAATTTTGAAATTCTTCACCCAAGTTTCAATTATTTTTACTATTTATCTAGCTAAAAAAATATTTTCCTTCCACTGTCCCTACTTTTTCAGTAGAACATGGCTGAAAATCTACAAAGTAAGACAATTCTGTAAAAGTTCAGCTTTTAGATAGGCAAATGCACTTTGAAGTAAGAGTGGCCATAAGAATTTGTCTTGCAAACATAAGCTGGTTATGAAGTGTATATACATGTAGTTAGGGTTTTTTAAAAGCATTCCTTATACATTGGTTTTTGCTTTTTTTAAGGATTTTCCAAATTACTATCATGTCTTTAAAGGTTGATAGTTCATCGGTAAACCTTAAACTTAAAGAAAAATGTGTCATCCCCCATCCCAAATGACAGCATATTCTGAACAAAACAATTTTATCCCAATTTCAATCCAATCTATAGTTGGTGGTTTTTGATAACATATCCAAATATTTTATATTTCACTGAAGCTTTAAAAAGTAAATATAACAGAACTTAAATTTAAACAGGAAGTAATTTCATGACAAAAGTGAAACAAGCTAATTTAAACTCCTGAACAACATATCCAAATTACAAATCATTCCATTAATGATATCCATGATAAAAGGAATTCATTTTGGGATGTGCATACATTAGAGGTAACAGTGAATCCATCTGATGCCACATGGGAAGGCATACTGACTCTACTAAGGCCAACTTCAGACCCTGGTTATGACTTAATGAGAAATGAACAAAATATATTTTGAATGAAAATGATAAGAATGATATAACTTTTCTAAAACTAGAACAAAAAATCATGCATCACAAGCCCTCAATAAAATGTATATTTGAGAGTTAAAATATCAATCCAAAATTATAAAAGATAGCTAGCTAGAGAAGGTACAAATAAAAATTTCATATCATGTTTATCCAATAGATCAGTGACTTTCCAATCAAACAAAATACACTGTTTTCATTTGTTTCTATTTTCAGGATGAAATCAAGTACTTAAAGATATTTTGTTCTCATCTTCCTGTCATTGCCTCAGATTTTTGAACTCCTCTGGTTTTATCCATTACAAAGCATTAGATTTTTTTTCTTATTACCACAAATTATTTTTTTTTTATTTATTACAACATTTTTCAAAGAGGCATTTGAGGATATATTTAAAATTTCTATTTTTTAATCTAGAATTTCAATAAAAAACTATTATCAAAACAATCTCTTTTCCCATTTAATTCTCAAATGCTGATATCTCAAAGCAAGCATGCTAACCAATTTTTTTTTTAGCTTATTCTATATAATAATTTTGTTATTGAAACATAGAGAAAATGAGTCCATGAGAGACACAGAAGCCCCTGCTCGGACAAAACATTAGTAGACATATGATGTGTGTAAAGATGGGAGACATAGTACAACTCGTCCTGATAAGGCTTCAGGCCAAATATCAAATCAATCAAACATACACAAGCCAAGAAATCTTGGACGAAAATGGATGGATGTACGGATGATGGTAAAACTTAATGTCCTGTCACTGCAGGACATAAAATATTAATTGTTAAAAATGAGAAGAAAACATCTACAAGTGTAAATATTTAAACAAGAACAGAATTATCAATATTTTAAGCATCAAATAACAAAAGATCATTGACAAACTACACCATGACTGAGTATCTTTGGCATCAGGCAAATTAATTTGTCATTAGATATTAAATACCAGTTCTTTCTGGACTGATTTACCTAACTTTTACAAATAACATTCATCAATTTTCCCAATTCATAGACAAAGTGAATGTTAAAATATGATTAAAATAAGTTATTAAGATAATATCTTATGAATTATATATTTTGTAATGGATGAATTCATGACTCCATGGCAAAACAGCATGAGTTTGATTAAGATACATGTGTGATTTATATAAGAATTAAAACACAATTAATAAAAAAAGTTGAATTTTAAAACGGTGGGAATTTTAGCAATAAATAAGCTTTACTTAAAATTCTCAACAAAAATACAGAAAATGATTACCGGTAAGTAGAAAATTAATGTGTCTTTAAAAAATTACAACGTAAAAATGAATATCAACAACTAAATAGATGCTTTAAACACCTTTTTTACAAACACTTTAATAACCATTAAATTCCAGCAAAACTGCAACTGTTTAAGAGTATTAGGTTAAGTGACACTTGATACAAATTTCTTACTTTTTCTGATAGAAACTGAAAGACAATGGACAAATGGGTGACAACTATTTCACAAAGTACCTCAAGAAGACATCTATAATAATGTCTACATTAGACACAAGTTTAGTAACAAAGTGATTTAACATTTTATGGTGTTCTGAATTTGATAAAATAAGATTCTGCAATTGCGAAAAAATTTAGGTAATTTACACAATCATTTTAAAACGCCTAATCTTCCATCTGCGAATGTGAGGATATAAAACTTAAAAATGAGGTTGTGTCCCTCTTGTGATGTCTTCTTGACAAAGTGGACATGAAAATTTAATGATGGAAACAAATATTATTTTAAATTCTGTTGTACATTTTGATTATAAAGCAAACTATACCTACTTTTATTTATATTATTTCAAAACTGATATATTAAATTATTTTTATAAAATTTAAAAAAACAAAGTTTCAGAATAACAAACTAGCTTGTAAATAATTTGAGTGCCCTATGAGCTGTTTAATTGTCTTCAATATATAAACATGTGAATTCTAAACGATGACAAAATTTGATTAACAATTATAAATAATGTAAATAGTGACATGCCCATTACATCTAAATTTTATAACCTTTGATAGGTTGTGAATATATGAACACTTGAACACTTGTGTGAGTGAAATTTAAATATTCACAATATTTAAAAGCTATATTTTATTCCAATTAAAGATATCAATATATCCAACCAGTGAACTTTAAAAAAAAATCAACAAATGGTAATATCAAACAACCCAAGTAAAAATTCACAACTAAATCAATTTTTAACCCAACAGAAAATTTCTTCTAACCTTGTCGTGAGCCTTTGTTTGCCTTGCGATTTTTTCTCTTTTGTTTTTTGTTCTTCTTCATCTCTTCCTTCATCTTTCTCTTATGTTCTTTCTTTTTCATTTTTCTCTCCATTTTCTTTTGTTCTTTTCTCTGCTTAATTCGTTCCAACTTTTCCTCCATTTTACAAGATATTTCGACCGGCTCCATTACACAAGTGGTTGCATCACCAGATTCTAAAGTGAATGTCTTGGAAACTTTTTGGGTATCTGGGTTGCAGCTGCTAACTTCCTCTCTAAATTCACATCCAGCTACAATACAAGATACAAATGAAAAGAATATAAACAATATTCCAATCCATACCATAGTCGACTATTACATGTACATGTACCTTTTTACATGTAATTTCTATTTTCAAGAGGTGTCATTAACAGATGATTTTCTCCTTGTATATCATCAGTTTTATAATCAGCTTTGAATTCTTGTACATTTAAAGTTAAGTTATCACTGTGATGTGTTTTTTCCACAACAAATTATTTGATCCAACACTTGTTATGTCACATATTTATCTCAAAATTGAAAGTATAATCAGATTATGTGAATTTGATTGATTGAATGTTGCTTAACGTCCAGTGGCAAAAATTTCATGCATATTCAGGACGAGAATTTGATTAAAATGCAGAACCTATATAAACATGTAGTTCACAAAGTTCTAACAACAGTTTATTTTACTTTTTTTCCCTGAAATTTGACAGTTATTTCTTCTTGTGACAAATCCAGATTTTGGTGTAAGGTCAACAAAACTGGCAGCCGTTTCACAAAAGGTCGTAAGTGTTATGAGTGATCATTAGTTGCATATGTTATATAGGACTTACGAGTAGTTGAAAGTCTTATGACTTTTTGTGAAAGTGGCCTGATTAATGGAATGTTGTCCATGTTCCTCAATGATGTAAGTAAAGCTTTGATACAGGATTGTGTTTTATATATGTATTCAGATTGGTACTCAAAATAAGCAGACAACTTGAAAATTTGTTGTAAACTTTATCGCATCACCAAAAATGACTTGAAAATTGTTGATATCACAGAATAACCACCAACTTATGACATGATCCCCAGCTACTTCACATCCTGAACTCTAATTTTAAGATTTTTGATTTGGAAATTAATAACTAACTAAAATTATATGCAACTTAAAGGTTACCTACCAACCCAAATTTCTGTAATGAAAATTCTTTAATTTGCCAATGTTAAAATACAGGGAAATATTAAAATAAAATCAATACATTTAACCTTAAATAGACACATTTTTTTGGGCTTCATTTTCTACTTACCTCTCTTAAGAGCTTTCATCTTCTTGTGGAGCTCCTTGAAAGCCATTTTTTCTCCTTTCATTCTTTCCTTTTCAGCCTTTTTATTCTCCTTTATTTTCTTAATTTGTTCATACTTCTCACAGCTTAATGTTTGTGTTTGTGTTTGATCACATCCAGCATCACCCTTTCGTAAGGTAAGTGTCCTTGACACTTTGTTAGTGGTAGCATCACATTCTCCCCAATCTCCTTTGTCATATTTACATTCTAAAAAAGAAGCATTAAATATTCATTTATTTCAATTAAAAGGAATCTAATACATTATCTGCTGCTATATTCTTATTAATAATACCCTGATAAGACAGGAAACAATTTAAATTGTTCTTTAACCTGTTCAAATAATCAAGAGAAATCTAATTTTCACGCTAAATTTTCAAATGCTGATATGAAACATAGAGAAAATGTGTCCATGGGACATGAATGCCACACCCCCTCTGAGGAAACAGGAAGAAGACAGAAGTCTGAAAAAGGGAGAAGACGTACAAATCACCCTGGTATTGCTTCAGACCAAATATCAAATCAATCAAATATACACAAGCCGAGAAATAATTGACGAAAATTTTACAGCACGGAAATTCAATCAATGTCTTGACCAACAGGAAGTAGACATATGTTGTACCTGAAAGGGGAGACATGGTACAACGTACCCTGATAATGCTTCCGACTTAATATCTAATCAATCCCACATACACGAGAAATCTTTGTAAAAAATTAATCGACGTTTGTATATGGACGGGGTATAACTTAATGCTCCTGTCGCCTAAAGGTAAAAAACAAACATGCTAACCCATTATTTAAATCTTTGATCCAAAAATTGTAGTTTTATATGAAGTATAGGAATTTTTAATCTGTCCCAAAATATATTGTGCCAATGTCTATGGTACAACTGGATAGACATGTCAGTGAGGGCTCCTAAATGTGTCTCAAATAAAAATTAAAAGTACAAGTTAAACCAATGTTGAATAAGTATGGTTAGTTTTGATATGGAACATGGCAATTTCAAGGAGTAACCTCCCATCAGCAGCATTAGAAACAAAACATAGGAAAGGAGAGATCCAAACATTGTAAAATTAAATACTCCTATCCAAACAAACCGAACTAGGCTTATTATTAGTATAAGACAGACCTGAAAGTAGCTTACACACTGCAACACATGATTATCAAACTTCAGACCAAATATCAAACTAATCCCATATAAACAAGAGAAAGTAAAAAACAAAGCACTAATCAAAATAAAACAAGTCAATAGACATTGCATACCAGAGTACACATTAAAACAAACACAGCAGATATACAAGACACCGAAAACATAGGAATTGAACATGTAATTATTGACAACACAGACACCCACCTGAAAACCTGGGGTGAATTTGGTCTTTTGGTATCTCTGGATTTGAAATATTGTCTTCCATATACATATTTAATGCCAAAATCAATACTTTTGTTTATTTAACCAATGCGCATTAGAAAATTTTTTTCTTTTGGTAAATATCATGGATTTTGCGAAAAATAGCAATATGAAAGTTTTTCTCACGTTACAGCTCTATTGAGACACGGTTCCGCATGGGAGATAACTCTTACAAAAACAGTTGTTGATAGACAATGTGAAAACTGTAGGGCACCCTCAACTCCATGTAGAGACCTAATGAATTTGTAAAACAAACAGAAAAAAATACAAACTTTTGTTCTTTTGTTTCATCTGTTTACATGGACGAGTCTGCTCCATGGTAGCATCACAACCATCCTTGGCCTCCTTCAAGGTCAAAGTTCTTTTCATTTCATTGGTTGTTTCATCACATGCTCCCCATTCTCCCTTGTTGTATTTACAATCTAAAAGAATTATAAAAATGATTTATTAAAAACTTAAACAAATGAATATTGCAAATGAAAAGGTAGAAACAACATCTACTCTGGCATTCTTCCATTACTAGTTATGAACAGGAATACAAATTTCACCTTCAACTCGTTATCCAGAATTTGCGGGCTGTCTCATGATAAATTTAGTCCCCTGCTGCAGATAGTGGCGATCTTGGATAATTGGTCAGCACCAGACACTTATCAACACCTTGCAAGGATAAAACATTTGTACAATTGTACAATACATCTGGCAGTTGAAAATGTGAAACAAGAATGGCTAATGACAGTCAAATGTTTTAATTGTTTTAATTTTTTTTACAATTTACTGGTACATGTATATATGTGAAACAGAATTTCTGAACCCTATAGAAGAAAATGAATCTGGTTTTATCAGCTAGCTGATGTCATTCTGTTTGCTTTTCAGGAAATCTGGGTTATTTGTATAGTCATGTGGTTAAATATGATAAAAATAAACCAAGTAAAACTCCCTTTTGAAAAAATATTAATAAGTGTCATGTGTCATTTAATTCTCCTGATTTTTAACAGAATTTTTTATTTAGACAGTCAGCACCAGGCTGAGTCAGATACCAAAGATGGACTTATCACTCAGCTACAAAATATTTACATGTATTTATCAGCAGTGTCAAATACATTCATGATATTTAGCTACACATGCCTCAATATAAACTTGTAAATTACCCAAGTTTCATAGGACTTGATTTGAAAAAATAATAAATTATATACAAGCTAACCAATTTAGGAATTTCATGTGCATATGTACATGTACGTGTATGTCACTATGTCATAGAAAATAAATTAGTTCAGTTAAATACCAATGAGCTTAGCTAAACCTGTCCTTAACAGGTTATATGAAAATGTGTGTTATAAAGCAACTTTATTAATTACTGAATGTCCATACACATGTTTCAGGAACCATTACTTACAGTTAAACTGAATTGTGAATTACAGATTTTAATACTTCACAAATTTAAAGAGCAGATTTTCATACAAGAATTGCCATCCCCTTGTTTTCTAAAAATACATTTGTTTTGCTTTTTGCTTGAAGATAAAAATTTTGGAGATTAAAAGTTTAGACTACAATGTTCTAATCATGAGGTTCAGACCTGAGTCCGCAATGCTCATCTGGTAATAAAGAAAGGGAACTGCCACTGGTAGTCATGCATACAAGTAGAACCAAATCAAAAATTTTAATAAAGTTATTTTTTTCCAAACCAGCCAATCAGAAGAAAAAATTTTGATGGTAGTTTTGGTGGTACTTCCATTTGAAAAAGCTTTGTACATCTAAATGTACAACGTTTGTATACTGGTGCTTTTGTCTGTGGTGCTCTATACGTAGCTCTTTACTTGGAGTGGGATTCCACCCTTGTTAAAGGTCTTGTGACAACATCAGGGGTGGGAGGACTTTTTTTAAATCCTGGATCATAACTTTTATTGAGTGGGAATTCGGGAAAATGTGATACTGAATTTGCTCTTTACTTTTTTTCAGGAATCAGAATTAAGAAATTTATTTTTGGGGAAATTGGGGAATTCCGTTTTTGATAGTTTGTTCTCAAGACTTTGGGATCTGACCCCTTCCTACCCACCCTTATCTAACAAAAATGGAAACAGATTGAAAATATGCAGTTTGATTTAAAAAGAATCAACCCAAAAGCTACATATGTTGCCTTTTTTTACACATGTACAATTATGTCCAAGTTATCAACTTACCTTTGCCTTTACGATGTTTCTTATTTCTCCTGGCTGAAGACAAGGCAATCAGAACTATGAGGACTAACACAACTTGTAGTCTCATTCTGTAATAAAAAACACATTTTTTAAGAATTAGATTCATCTTCATGATTATTTGATTAACCAATTTACAAAATGTATGATTATTTGATTAACCAATTTACAAAATGTTTTTACTGCAACTTCATGAAAAAGATTGTTATAGCTCTAAGTGAATTTCCAATAGGTTCTCATTTAACTCTATCTAGGTAAAGCAGATGGACATAATCATCACATGATCAGACAAAATTATGAAAGGTCACCTAATGTACTGTTATCTAAAGGTTTGGTTAAAATTGAGGAAGATAAGATTGATTGATTAAATGTTGCTTTACATGTACATCCAGCAGCAAATATTTCATGCATTTTCAGGACGAAAGCACATTAATGAATGATGAATGAACGCTGCTTTGTACTAGACCCAGATGCAGAGCCAGATTTTTAACGTGCTGGTTTAAGAAAGCATTAGTCCAAAAGAAGACATGCCACTTTACCCAGACTCATTTCTCTGATTCTGGGATGACCATTCTTTGCTCTTACTCCTTAATGCTGTATGTTTAGTGGAGAAGCAGCAAATACCTATTTTAATGTCTTTGGTTTGACCCAGTCTAGGATCGAACCCACAACCTTCCACACTTTATGCGAGCATGCTAACCATAACATCAAGGAGGCGGTCAAAATTTACGAAGAAGATCTTTTCACATAATTTCAAAACTTAACATGAGCTGACATGATATAGGTAAAACAGATGGCAATTTTTGAAAAACAGTTACAAATAGATGGATTGCCAGTTAGTGCTTTTTCCTGCAAATACTTGGTGTCATTATACAAATATTTGGATGTCACAATGTAAAACACGCCATTTACACCGATTGACCCGAGGTTATACAGACAAATTCATTCATGAAATGGAATGTGTAATACGTCTATACATCTGGATCATTCAACTGAAGTAAGGTTCTATTAAAATGGCAAAATTAATTTTAGACCAGAAGCTCATTCAGATGCTCCTAGAAGCCTATTATCGCTCACCTGATATACAGTTGCGAAGACAAAATTGACATGAAAACCATTTGATTTTGTCATGTTACAGAAGTTCCTCCATAACAAAAGTTCCAAAAGAAGAAATATTATATAATATTAGTTCCACTGGATTTTTTTATTGTAATATTTGTTCCTGACGGAATAAACCTTATATAATAAATGTTCCTACAGGAAAAAGTATAATGAAATAATCTATAAGAAAAGTTCCATTGGAACTTCTGTTTTGAGGAACAAATATATGTTGACAATTTAATTTTGGTTCTAATAGTGAAAGCTGTTTGAAAAGAAGAAGATTTTCATCTAGTGATCATTCCACCAAAGTTTGGTTTGGATTGAGCAGGTAGTTCCAGAAGAGCAGATTTTTAACTTAATTTAAAATAGTGATAAGTTCTGCTGTTGCAACCATCTTGGTTGGTGAATGGGGTCTTTGCAAATGGATACAATTCTGAAAAGGACTCACATAGTGACCATTTAACCAAAGTTTGGTTCCAACTGAGCAAGTAGTTTAAGACAAGAAGATTTTTTTTAATGAATTTCCCAGATTTTTTTAAGAATCCTTCCCCTTTCTTTCTATTTTAGTAACACTGGCCATGCTGGCTGGCCAATCACAACCCCAGATATAATTCTGAAATGGGTCACTATCCAAGAACCATTCCAAAAAAGTTTGGCTCAAATTGGCCCAGAAGTTTAAGAGGAAAAGATAAGATGTAAATTGTGGATGGACGACAGATTCAAAGTGATGACAACAGCTCACATGGCATTTTAGGCTTTGGGATGCTCAGTACCATCTGCAGGACTAATCTAAAATTCAAATCATTATTTCCAATTCCTGAATGATCTATATTTATAATTCACATGATTTATACATGGTTTTCACATAATTTCTAGGTAGTAATCTATTATCATAATTATTGGATTCTTTCTTACTTTTTAGAAAAGATATTTTAGCAAATTTAGATGACAGGCAAAAAGAGGCCAGAAACAAAAACAAACAGAGGTGCTTCACAAGCGCAGCATGATACGTCCGCAGCACGTTGAAATGTGAAAGGTGAACAAAAGACCCTTTGGGTAAGTGTGGTCACAGTATTTTGTTGGACACAATAATGTGCTGGACACAGTAATGTGTTGGACACAGTATAGAGCTGGACACAGTAAA
>JARWCS010335255.1:0-11883 GCA_034783895.1 Geukensia demissa | reverse complement strand
CATGTCGAGCTGAGAGTTTTCTCTGATTCTGACCAATTTCCAACCACCGTATTTACACTACCAGCAGGGACTCCGAGTCAGTCTCAACAGATTTCGAGTCGCCATAAAACTCTCCGCATAGGCTTTCTGAAACAGGAACTACATATCCCCCAAAACCCTACTCTGATGCGTCAGTATACGCTATTAAATCAGAGATATCTGACTCATGCAGATTATTTCCTCTCTTGTTCTTGTTCACTAAAACCCAAGTATGTCCTGTGTTGATCCAGAATAGAAATATGATGATAGGCGCTCTTGAGATCAAATCTAAATAGAAAATCCCCCTGTTCAAAAATTTCCCTTGCCACTGATCCATCTTCAAATTTAAACTTAAATTTATGAATGCAGCCATTGATATGCCTACAATCCAACACTAACCTAGGCTTACCTGACCTGCTCTAGGCCACTGTCAAATGATTTACTACTACCGGAATTTCATTTACCTCAGATATGCAACCCTTTTCTAATAGCTGTGAAAACGCCTTTGTACAAACACTCCATTTTCCCTAGCTGACTTATTGTTACTAAGAAACACCGTTTCCGGTATATTCTTGAAAGGAATACCATAACCTTTATCAATTACCTGCAAAATATAATCACTGGCACCTACTTCTTTCCATTTGTGTATTGCCTTTCTTAATTTGCCAACTGGTGTCACTATTTTTACCTGTGTATCAGACAACTGAATTGTTCTTACACGCTCGAGCGAGCAATTATCTTTACTCTCCTTTGCAGTACTCACTACTTTGTTTACATTTGAATCACACGTGTTTGACAATTTCAATTGAATCTAAGCAAAGAAAAGAATTTATACTTAACTTAACGTTACGTTTTTTCTCTGGACATTCAAACTGCCAATGTCCCGGCTTGTAGCAATTGTAACATACACCAGGTTTTTGTGTAGACTTTGTCGTGGTACCATTACTGGCCGTCGGTTTGACATATTCGTCGGTTACAGACATGAATCTGCTTCTTACAGAGTAACGGAAACTTTCTGGTTAAATTTGAACTGATCCTCACAGCTCTTTCTTTGAAATTTGTATGTGTCAGCCATTAAAATATCATGCTCGGGTCTCTTCATCTGGGGTTCTGAACGTTCTCTTCCTTGGTCGTCAAAAGATTTAAACCGCGCAGTAAACATAATTATGATCCATCTGCGTAAGGAGATCATTTTGAGACTTTTTAATTTCATCGGCCACTATTCTTTTAACATTTTCTTCTAAGTCCATTGGGTCAACCATACTTAATCGACACTCTCGAAAAATTTGATGTACACAGTACGAGAGCGGGCCTAGAATGACTAAACAATAAACCACCCAATACCACGTTAAATTTTGGCGCCTATATATTCCTACGCCAATTACTACCATATTACCTAGAAGACAATAAATTCCCGTTTCACTGAACGTGCCAGGGGAATTATTTATGTATAATAACCAGCTTTATAGCTCATCTTGTTTTCCTTCAATTTTTTAACGCTGTATATGTGTCTGTTCATTTCATTTGTAATGTTCTGAAATCAAGTAACGAATTATTGATTATGTTTTCGACAATTTGGAAGCGGACACATAATGACCTGGTAAATTTATTCTCATTAAGACTGTTCAATATGATGAATTTATTTTGATATTGCGTGACTTCGGTAATTATCCAATGTTAAATACTTTTACAAGACGTTTGCCAACATTTAAAATTATGTATTGTATTTCAGAAGCAATGTCATCATAAAAACGATCAGAAAATTCACGTTTTTGTTGTGGTCGTTATAGTGGACCCTCTTTATAACGACATTCTTAACAACATAATCCATCTTAATAACAGCAAAGCATATTTACAGTTAATCATTGTCCGTAATATTTGGATTCTTTATAACAGAAAATTCACTTTAACTTCAAAATTGTCAGGGAACAAAGAGGGTCCATTGTATTATATCATGGATATTTGCTATGTAAAATCAAGAAAGATATGTTAAAAAATTTTCCATAAAAGGAATCCGCCTCTACCGTTCTCACCTAGAACGTGGACACATCGACTTGCTTGACTATTTTGTTCCCATACTGAAGGTCATACGAATCATACAAATTTAAACAATAAGTTGAGGAGACCTAGGAGCTACATGTTATACATCTATCTTTAGATTTGTTTAGGGGAAAATTAGGCGCAAGTAAATTTTGTTATATTTTGTTGCATTAGTTCGTCATATTTTCTTGACAGTTTAATGCCTAATAATTCCTCATACTTTTATTGTTCTTCGACTGGTAGTTCAACCTTTAAAATGTTTTTGAGTCTTAAAGGGAAAAATGTTGATTGAGTGTTGGTTGCTTAACGTCCAGTGGCAAATATTTCATGCATATTCAGGACGAAAACAATTTCAACAATTTTCAAGAATTAAGGGGAAATGGCTTGTCAACACAGACAAAAAGCCGTTATTCACTCATGATTTTAAAAATATTTTATCGCACATGAAAATAGCAAAAAATCTATAGACCATTCCATCAATACCTTTGTTGGTCAGATTTGTTGAAAATGAAGAAAAAACTAAAAGACAGAGAAAGTGAAATAATATGTAGTAGAAATAAAGTCAATTGAAAGACCGATGAAAATATAAAATAACTTTTCATTCATCTACTTCTGGAACGAGGCTTTTGTTTTTCACATCAAGATTAAAAATTAACTTGGTATTCATCTTAGCGCCGTCGATAATTGGTGGCAGCACATCTGATAAAATGAAACGTCAATACAGCAATTGATTCAAGGGTCGTCATGCGAAAATAGCTGTTATAGTCATTTAGAAATAATACTACATTAAAAGTGAGATATGGCTGAAAAGGCTACCGAAAGTTCTCCTGGTAAAAAAGTTGTTATAGGAATAGATGGAAGTGACAATGCTATGGCTGCCGTAGAATGTAAGTAGATTGTTTTGAATAACCAAATATTAATATTTATGATCTGCATGTCGTTCATTTTAAGGTTTGTTGGATCAATGCAATTTCGATTTTTTAATACTTTTTAATCAACAAATATTAACTATGCACACGATAGCAAATTGTAAATTGTACAGAGCTACTTATTGACAAGAAGAAATGACCCGGGCTTTTTTCCATTCTTAATATTAATTTTTGTAGTGTCAAGAGTAATACATCAGAAAGAAAACTGATTATTTAATGATTTAATTTTTCTGTTATAAAACTCACTTTTTTACTTGACGATATCTCTGCTCACTTGGACGTAAGGTTTTTGTATCGTACTTGATCCGCAATACTCTTGTGTCTATTCAATTTATCGCGATTTTCTGAACAGTTGGTTGCTGATGTTGAGAAGTTATAAATTGCTACAAGGAAAAATCCAATCGAAAATGAAATTTTTCCATTTAAATTTCTTGGAAAGCGTCTCCGTGTGGTATCAGTGAAGATTAGTTACCGGTAACTTAGAGATTGAAAAGGTTACCTTTCTGAGGCACATTGTCATAGTTTTGTTTTGTAATTGGTTTCTTACAGTTCTAGCTACTCTTTTTTATGGTTTAGGTTTGCTTTCTTATTTCTGGTTTGTTTCGAGTTGTCCGTTCTTTTTGTATTCCGTTGGAGTATGATATTAAAATCTCTCAGTTTATTCTGCTATTAATTCTTATTTAGATCTCATTGTTGAAACTGCATTTATTTATCTTGAAGTGGAAACGAAAAATCATTTCATGTGGAAATAGACAATTGAAAAATTGGGCAGATTCCCGGATAAAAAGATCGGTACTTGCAGATAAATTATTATTAACTTTGTTCCTTATATACCTTTATTTTGTAAATTAGATTTCGTTAACAAACATGTATCACACCAAAATGTTGAATCCCACAAAGGTTGCTGGATATTGTATTTTGTATAATATGCATTATATGATAACTTCATTTTGACATAGTCTGTGCGAATACCAATACCTGTAGTAGTCAATTGCGTCCTCAGTTTTTTGATAGGACAAAAAGTCAGCTGTTGCAAATGGTATTTTTATTTGTCCTGATTCATAAACTGTTTGTTTTAATCATTCGAAACCAGCCACTGGCATCATGTTGTGGGTCTATGCAATCTCGAACATTCACGTTACAATTACCTAAAGCTAACCTACAATGCAGCAATGGCCTTCCCAAAGCAGCGCCTTAGCTTAGCTATTAAAAAAACACCTGATGTGTATTTTCTTTCATGTGATTTTTCTTACACTTAGAATTCAGGTAGCTGTGTTTTTTATTTTATTTATTTTGCCACTATATTGTATGTGGCATTATTTCCCGTCTATGGGTTCCTTCAGAAAGGAAATTCCTCATGCATAAAATGTTAGACCATTTTCCCCAAAAAACCTAAATTTTCCAGAGAGAAATATTTTTAAGATAATGCTCTGCTGAATCAATGACAGACATTATGCTCAATCTCATCACATCGGCCATTTCCGTTATAAAATCCGGTAAAGTGACCTCTGACAGCAGTAGTAGCCATTATCGCGGCCCTATTGATCACGCCCGAAAAATTTAATCAGTCGTTTTTAATGCATAAAAGAAGAAAAGAAATGTGATGACTGAACTTTTGTTTAGTTTTGTTCAAATGTAAAGCTCACAGAATCTACAAAAATTTTGCTTCAACAGGCATCCCGCTTTTGTAATGATGACGTCAGATATCCTATTGTGACGTCTAATATTACAGTCATTTCAGATTGCAATGATTGTAGTTAAAAACAAGAAATAAAAGTGTTAAGAGTTGTTGAAATTTAATTTTCAAATTCATTTTACTTTTTTTCCTACCACACCAGAAGATCTATTGCTGAGTATTCAGAACTAGATCTCATGCACATGGACATCCGCATCTGACCGCATCACATTTGGCCCGAAAACCGGGCCATATTCATACCACTTCGGTCAGAGGCTACGTTTACGAAGATTGTCGGAAATAGCCGAGCGTGATCCGATTGCGCCAAATCCTCTTTGTTGGGTGCAGTGCCTAGCTAAGGTATGTCAATATTGGAGCGGCACTGTGCGAAGTTTTGCCGAGGCTATGTAAAGGTTAGAAATGTCTTGTCGCTTGTGCAATTGCAAAAATTTCGTCTGCTTATTTTGTTTTGTCTTCGTATGCAAAGGTTCAATTCATATAATTCATGCTGACAGTAGGAAAATGAAAATGTAACAGGAGGATTCCGGTAATTTTGTCTTTAATATTGCTAGTGTTTAATGATTGCAGCATTTCAAAATTTTTATCCGATTTTAATTTACTTTTAATCCATATGGCTTGTATTTTACCTGTACCTATATAACGTTTCTCCTTTGTGTTGAAATACATGTTATTCGTGAAGAAAAATTAATTTTCTCATTATTATTTGGCGAAAATTTGATGTCTTATTAAATCTCTTTCCATGGACATAACCGTCTTACCCCTTAATTGTTCTTTCTTTTAAATCATAAGAGATAATACAAAGGAAAGTTGCATAATTATTTATGAAATGTCATTTATTTTTCGGCCTACATCATAAGATCCCTAAACACTTAATGCCTGTAAAAGTAAAGTGATCAATGAATAATCTTACCATATTTGAGCATATTAACTTATCATTTAATCGCTATCAATATTTTCCCAACCTCCTCCACAACCACATAACAAATATCAATATTCTTGTTGTATCCAATCAGAGCTAGTGTTTACTTTCATTTTCTCAGTCAACACTATATAAAAATAAACTGTATGCTTTATACTTAAACAGTTATTGGAACCGTTTTTGTTAGCTGATTATTAATGTTTCCATTTGTAATTGTTCACGGGTACAGTAATATTTATATACCTTAAATGGGAGCGTTGAAATATATGACGATTTTATTCCTTTTTGGAAAATACTGCTGTGAGGTGACTGTTAAAAATATCACATTAAACAGTTCAGACACTTTATTGCAGATTACAAATTTAAGAAATAAATTACTAACAGTCAACATTATGTTTGCTGCTTTTAAAAATGAAATTCCAAGAGGATTCCTTGTTGAATCTTTTTCTGTCGATGTGTTTCTCAACGATGATATTAATTTTAAACTTTTAGGCGACAGACTGGAATTCAAAACAATACATAACAATGATAGTACTTTGTTAAAAGCAGAAAATAGCGTAAACATCCAATTTATACAAAAGCATCGGGTAACAGCCAGAGTTGTACGCAATGTATCTGCTTTCTGCTTTCTGACAGACCAGTGCACATTACAGTTATCGTTTCAAACAGTAAATCAGACAGGCGTGGAAGATATCAAGGGAAGATTGACCATTCAAGTGAAAGGTAAGACAGAAGATTAATTACATATAATTTTTTAATTTTGTGTCAAAGATTTTTTGTAAGAATTTAGTAAATGTTATCGGCAACATTTCTAGACACACTGACAAATTTGCATTATTTTACATATAAATGACATCATGACTTGAAATTATTGTCTCATTTTTAGCCAACTAACAGAAAAAATAAAAGTTTAAAAAGAAACGAGTTAGAGGCAGATTCAGACATTCGGTAAAGGGGACCCACTTGCCAACATATACTCGTACATATGTGGATCTGACCTTTAAAAAGGGGGAGCTGCCTCTACTCGCCTGCATGCTAAAAATCATTTTTTGCATTTTTAAAAGGTGGGCCCGGGCCTCTGTGTTCGCCTCTGCCTGCGAAGGTAGTCAAAATACTTTCATGAGTCATTTTAACTGCCACCAAATGGAATTCTGGCCCTAAAATAATTAATTTCAAGTAAACGATCTAACAACCAAAAACATCTACATTTTCTTAATTAAATATCTTCATCTCTTCCGATGAGTCTTAGTTCTTACGACGAATATTTTAGGTATATTCATATATATTGTTAGATTTCTTTGGCCATGTATATCTGTAATTTGCTGACCTTACCCCGCATTTGTGTTCTTCAATGCACAGATGTAGTGTCGTCGACATCTAACAAAGAATTCCACTCAAACCGGTGCTAGGGGCAGTCTAAAACTTACAGTGAGGTGCGAGTTTTTACTCCGTGTTAAAGGCCTCACTGTGACTTTTAGATGAAGAATTGCAATCGAAGCGCTGTTCCTTTGCTTGGAATTTTCTTGTACATATGAGATTTTTGTGTCATTGTGTCATGAATGCTTACTCCATATCCTCCTTTTTATTCGGTTTTTTCGTGAAATTAAAAATTTGATAGCACCATTATTTCCTGATTCAGATAAAAAGAGAAAATGCTAATTTCCAGAGTAATAAATTGATTCTATTTAGTTAACATGTCGTTTGGGTGTTGTTAGAATCGAAATCAGTATTTTCTGTAAACAGAAAAACGGAAACGCTAGAAGGCAGCGCTTGATTCACAATATTTGATATTGCCTGCTAACAATACAAATAACCATTACAAGTTAATCATCAAACATATATTCTCCGTACAATTATTGACCAAAAAGTGGATATTTGGTTGAAGAATTGACACTCATCAGTGACTAGTCTTTCATATATTGCTTTTTGCAAAAGCGAAATGGCGCAAATTACATATGGATAGTAGTCTCTTGAATTCCTTTATTTGTCTCTAGCTATAACCTGACCAGCTTAAACAACATGTTGTGGCAACTGGATAACAATAGCATAACAACATAGAAATGACATTATTTTATTCATTTTGGTTTTGAAAATAATAAAGACCACTCTTAGAAACGCATACATAACCTGAGGTAACAACGTTTTATTTGTTTGATATATGTACTTCTTCAAGGATTTTTACCTTCGTCCTACATCACAAATATTCATATCTGGATAAATAAAGTTTCTTTATTTAACACGGCATTTCTTAGCTCCGACATTTATCTAATAGGTCATACAAAGGACATTCGAACAAAAAATAAGGAAGGGGGTTCTAAAGGGTTGTGGCAAATGAGGATGAATAACCAAATACTACAAAAACAGCGAGTACTATGCCATGTTATATCTTGTTTAATTTTTGTAATTAACTGTGCATCGGCTTCAACAGCTCGCGCTTACAGTTTGATTTTAAGGTTTGTTTTTGGTTTTTTTTCATACAACTTTCCAGGATAAAGGGATGGTTGGGCGCTGAGAAATAAGTTAAAGTTTTTTGCCTGCCCCCTTCCTGGAATTTGTAATCCAATTGTTTTTTATGTTTTACTATTACTCGTTTTACATTGAAAACCTACTGTGACTTTGAGATGAAGAACAGCAATCAAAGCACTGTTCCTTTGCTTGGAATTTACTGATACATATGAGATTTTTGTGTCATGAATATTTACACCATATCCCCCCTTTTTTCTAGATAGCCGATTATTGTTCATTTGAATTTAATCTTATTTAATTATCATTATTACTATTATTTTGGCGGGAAGAGGATTAGAGTTTGCCTCACGGTAAGAATCTTTGTCCATTTTCAAAGTCTTTCACAAGTTATTCTGCAGTGTTTTGTAATTCATAAATTTTGGGTGGCAGTCATAGACAATCATACTAAACCTCTTACATGTATTACTATGTAATATTTTGTTATATGCTGTTGATACTTCTTATTCTGGCATTAACTTAATACCCTATTTCCTTGTACTATTAATGATATTTTTCACTACGTCTAGCTGGGCATGCTTTGATCAACATCTTAGTTTTAGAGAACCATATATATAATAAATTGTGTTCTGTTTTGAAATAGCTCTCAGAAACAGCGATTACTTTTTCGAGGTCAGTAGATTATGTTTACATATCTTGTTTTATTTGTAACTGTCTGCATACTGTGAAGTTAAATCTAATACAGTTAATTTTTAGGGTTTGCCATTATTTCGTTTTTAACACAACTGGTCCAAATGAGGGGGACAGCTTGGTTGTAATTTATCTTTTGTTTGATGATAACATTTCATACATCAAGATTTCAAATGTTTATTGTACCCTTATCACAAAAAATGGTAGAAATTGTTTCTTAATTTGTCTTGATTTGTTTGACCCTGAAACATATATAATGTGCCTACCACATCACATTTCTGTTTTGTATACTGATCTCGGTATAAATCTACCTAAAGATAACTGTATTAATGTCAATTATACTGTAAACACTGTACATTGACCTTCAGAGACCTCCTCCGTAGTACTTTGGTGGTTTTTTTATTATTTAATGAAGGTGCATTTCTAGCATTTATGTCAAGATTTTTCCATAATGATGCATCAGATTTTATTGGTTAACATAAGTCTTCTTCGTGGGATTACATATTTTTTAGTGTTACTTTTTGAATTGAGTACCATAAGGAATGAAACATTATACAAACATTGGACACTGTTGATTGTAAAAAAAAATCAATTACAAAGAGTTCATTTGTGTTGCAAACAACCGGAAAAAATTATCGTTTGATTAAAGAAATATTGACGTCATTCCTTACACTGGCTTTTATCCGTTGTATAGCTGATTCCATCCATATTTTCTTAGACAACATCTTATATTAATAATTTTGCTATCAATCAAAACGATAATTTGTAACTAGAAGCTTCGTAAGTTGAATCACGGCCTTTTATAAGGACATTTTGCTTCATTGTGAGCTTTTACAAAAAAAAATCTTGATTGACGCATTGTCTGGCTGTTGTTGGTTCTATCAATTTGCTATCTTAATTCTATAAAACATACATTCATTAGTTCTTTGGCTGTTAATTTCATTTAATGTCGAGGAGACGTTAACTGATCGGAGTGTTTGTAATTGATTCTCGATTTACAGATGGCAGGGATAAAACTATTTTAATTATTAAACTATGTTGGCTATTTATTTTCTAAATTTTAACTAATTGATTAAGAATATTATTATTGTTAATTTTGCTGTATTTTCGCCGTATAGAAATTAGCTTAATGATTTATAACGTGGTTTTGTGCGAGAAAAATGTCTGTTACAGCAATATTTGGTATAATTCGTGCAATATGCAACTGTAACAGTACCATTTTTCATCAGAAATAATGAATAAATGAAACGTTAATTAAAAGAACTAGCAATTCGACAACCAGCACAAAACTGTTATTATCGAGTTGATAACAACTCGCGCAACAGGAAAGCCGGAAACTCCTCTAACTAAACGTGTTAGAAAATTGCACTTAATTCAACAATCAGAATTACTACCATTAAGTTTATGGAAAGAGGTCGTGAAAGGTCAAATAGCCCTAAAAGCCTTCAAATTTGTCTGGGAAAAAAATCTGAGCATTGAATTTAAAGATTTGAATATAATTCCAAAGCGTCATCAAGTTTCTATGCTTGGATTTTTTCCAGCAGCCAAATGAAGTTTTCTAATCTAAACAATAGAATTTAACATTGAAAAATTGCTAAATAATTGCTAAATAAATTTCTGGTAATGTTCTTGACTGTTCAAATTTAAAACAGTTAAAGGTATATTGTAGGACGGATTGTATTGGTTGATGGTTATTAAAGTCCTACACAGCAAATCAATGCTCTCAGTTGGACGGTCCCTGGCGGAACTTATGGTATTGTTGTAACTTCGTTGTCGTTGGAAATGGTGTTGTAATAATTTGTTACCTAGTTTTCTCTTATGTTTGCGTTGAAAATGTATACGTTTCGGTCGTATATAAATGATTAATTAATTAATTATTGTGACGTACTATATTGATGAACCACACTTAAATTTAGCCAGATCATTATCATGATTATTCTTACTTTTGTATATATGTTTCACATATTTACTTTATTTCACTTTCACCATTCTCACCTCTTACATGTATTATTATCAGACGAAGTGCATACTAATTTACACGACTTGTATGAATTTGATGTCGTATCTACATGTATATTCTAAGTTGATTACTTTTGTGAAGAAATATTTTTGTTTCTTGGCCACTCTCACTATTCAGTTGATCAGTCAGGTGTTACATGAATGGGTGTTTGTATAGAACAGTATAGACTGAAAGTTGGCCTTTTTTGCTCAAAGTTATATGCAAGAAAACCAAAGTTGCATGTGTACGATATTTTCTGCATTTATTTGATGTTTTTTTCTTCAAATAAGAGAACAGCTATCAACATTTGTCTACTGATTTTTTTGCTTTTTGATCTATCCTTATTTGGAAAATATATCATTCAGTCTATTAGCAGAAGTATTAGTAGTAAAAAATATATGGACAATGTCCGTGAGCTAAAACGTCATAAGTTATACTAAAATTTGCCTTGTATTAATATTGTTACTGTGTTGTGTATTATACAATTATTACTAATCATATCTGGGATAGAACCTAACCCTGGCTCCGAACATGAATCATTAGATGAATCAAGCACTTTATCAAATGTTTCTAGTCTTTTCGAAATATTTTCCACATCGCGAATCGCGTCTCGGTATAGCCTCCAGCAGTTAATTGATGAACCAACAAACTTCACTGAGCACTCATCATCTTTGATTGATCTTATACTGACCAGTGACTCTAACTTCGTTACGTATACTACCGTCGGTCCACCGTTATTAGATCAAACCAGGTATCATTGTCCTATTATTGGATTTATTAACGCCCCTAAGCTTATTCCAAAAAATACGAAACGTAAAATTTCTTGTTTGTCCATACCAGCCACAGTCGTTTCCCGTTAGAGAGTGACTGCTAAATGATGAGAATGACTGTGAAAATAAATGTGATTGACTGTCGGAGTTGCTCCCAACTTTTTTTTTTGGGGGGGGGGGGGTTGTAAATTACCGTTCAGAGTTGTTTCCAACATCGGCAGTCACTTACAGTATTTACCTGTACAAGTTTAAACTGTTGGAAACTGTTTCAAATGTCCGCAGTCATTTTCAACATTTACCTGGACAACCACTTACTGTGCATAACTGCGAATGACACCCACAGTACATATCAACGTTTA
>JARWCS010335245.1:0-11884 GCA_034783895.1 Geukensia demissa | reverse complement strand
GCTCTACAATCCAACTGTCAAATAATAATCAAGTTTTTTATTCATTCTCTTTCCTGACAGAAGTAATATGTTTTTACATTTTATATACATGTATATCCTTCAATAAGTTAAATTTATAATTTTTTTATTGTGACCAACTCAGGTTTAATTCTCAGCAGTAATTAAATGAAGAAAGTATAAAGATGGCTTACACAAATCTCTTAGGCAGTATCCACAATAGCACACGCAGTTATGCTGAATTTAATTTTTATCACTTTAATATGATAACTATTTATTTAATGTTAATTTTAATAAGAATTCAATACATATTTCTACAGTCTTCATATCCTGTAGGTCCCTGAGGGCGGCCAGGCCTTCCCCCTAGCAAACCCCTTATGATTTATTGTTTGATAACTTGTTCTCGTCCTGGATATGCATGAAATATTTGCCACTGGAAGTTAAACAACAATTAATCAATCAATCAATCATATCCTGCAGTTAATCTTAACGGGTTGAAATTTGAATATGCGCTGTATAGCTATCTGGACTGTAGAAACTATCATTATCAATGGCTGATAATGTAAGATGCTATATATCATCCTATACCCAGTTTTAAGCAGTATTATAGCACTTTTTGTTAAGAGTTATCATTTAATAGGTCATGCAATACTTATCAAGTACATCCTTCAACCATTATATTTATTCATTGCCATGTTCCTTAAAACATTTCTAACTAAGGCCAAAAATAAAATATTGTTTGTTTCCCCAATCCCCACCAACTCTGCAAAAACATTGCAACTCAAATAATCTTTTTGCTAAACATAAAATCACATTTTTTTAAATTTTACAGATAAAACTGAAATAAAAAATTTAGAGTAAAACAAATTGAAAAAAATGTATCTTGTCCTTACCAACACCTGGCTTGGTAGGGTCAGGTGAGAGGAAACAAACAATATATTAATTTTGACCTAACACAATAATATAAATAAAATTTTTTAGAAGATATCACTATTCTTATAAGAAGATCAGTCATCAGAAGAACATGTGCATATTAAATGAGATATTCACATTTTCACAGAGCTCTAGAATTACCATTTCTTATTCTCAAAACCAAGTGAAATTTAGCCTAGGAAAAGTTTTATTTTAAAGTTTATTTATATTCATTTAAGCGGAAGGAAAGTATGTTTTGATGTTCAAATGACCAAGAGAAATTTTAAAAAATTAGATCACTGTTTTTCTCTCATTAAAATATGGTACAGGATTATTCTTTTTCAGAGTACTGGCATATTTTATTTTCATATCTTTTTGATAAATCTTTCTTTTTATTTTATGTTCAAAGTGAGTGTATGTTACTCCATGCAATGGGTCAGTGCTCTTTTAGGTGTAATAATTTTTTAGGTACTTGAGATATACTGTGAATTCCTCTCTTATCATTTTACTTTGGGGGTAAGGTGATGATTTTGATCTTACAATACGATTGTTTCGAATCATTTCTATTTTATCGACCGGTTCCGCCTTTTTCATGTCATTTTGACGAAATGTAAGGCAGACAGCCTCCGGTGCTTGCGTCAGTTACGTCAGATTTGCGTGTAAAATGTCAAAGAAATCCTTTTGCAATTCAAGAACAAAGACAATCATTCAGTTAACGTAGTTTAAAAATTGTAAGTTGAGGAAAGTGTATACATCACATGTCAAATAAAATAAAATACGGATTATAGTTGCCAGGCAAAGAATCGGATGTGAGATGCCTTACATTCCAGCTAAGTCATGTGGTCTGGGAGTCGAAAATTCAAAAATGTTCATGGAATAGAAATGCTTCAAAACAATCATATTCTAATTTAACCTGCAGTGATTTAATTCCAATACAATGTATTGGCATATTTTTATTAAACAAATCACATGTTGTATGCACCTATCTCCATAGAGGTGTTGTGACTTAGTTTTTCCTAATGCTGTTTATATTGCATTGCTGTCATACACAGGGGCTGATATGGGGTGTATCACTTTAACTGTGCATTGTCATTTATAAGGGGTGATTTAGGACTCATGCCAAAGGCCTAGTCGAGTACTTTAGAAAATTTTAAAATATCTCAAGCTTTTTTCACAGGGAGATGGTAAAATGTGGTACAGATTCTTGAGATTAGTTCTTTTTCTTAATAACCCTCACTATCACTATCTAATGATATTTATTGTCATATTTCCCATGGAATGTCAAATTTATTATCAAAAACCTACTGAAACTTAAAATTAAATAAATACTAAATCAACATCAAGATGCACAAAATCCAAGTCAATACATTAAAAATATAAGACAGTATAACATGCATTTAATGCAAAAATTAACAACTGGTACCTTCACATGTAAAATTTTCTGAAAAAAAGTAAGCTTGTTTCACAGATACATGGATAAACATTAAATAAATACATTATAAATCATTGTTCTAAACTAAATTGCTAAGTTATTATCTTTTTTCTTAAAATTATCTCACCAACGAATTATAAAAATTCCTAAGTTTATAATTCAGCAAAACTGTATCCAAAATCCATTCAGGATTTGTCTTACCTGTAAATCAAAACTTTTTTGTCACTTCTCTAATATTTGTCCTTTTCTCCTGTCAAAATGAATTATTGTCATAGGAAAAAAATCTTATAAATGACCTCTGAATTTCATTATCATTCCTTTCTTCTGTGAAACAAACTTATCTTAAAAATAAATGTATTTATTTACTTACTTTGGTGGGAGAGGCAGGCTTCCTTTGAGTTCTGGGTGGAATGTCATTCACTTTTGGAGGTGGCCCACTTTTGGACCTTTCTTTGTGGGATTTTAGCACATCATCAAAATCTAACTGATCAAAATTTGTTTTCCAAGCCAATACCTATAGTAAAGAACAATAAGATATTGTAATATAGTACTTATGTTGGGAATACTTGACAAATCTTATCTTGAATCTAAATTCCCAGTATTTCAAATTTTTCCAAAAACAATTATAAGGTTGGAGTGCAGTCTCTCTGAAATTTACCCAACATCTTTTCATTTTCATATATAATGTCATATTTAAAGTGTTTCATTAACTTGGCAATTTACACCCCAACTGCAATGTCTGCTTAATTGTAAACATTGATTTTGAAGGATAGGACCTGAGGATTACAACATTAATGGGGTGTCACTTTTGTTGTTTTTACAACACATATCAAAATGAAAAGATAAATGTCTTGGAAAACCACAAGAAAAACAGTAGAAGAAGCTTAATCTTCCCAACATCTACTCCATAACCTGAAAAAATAGAAGAGATACAACTCCAGCACTTGGAATCATTTTACTGAATCCATACACCACCAGAGAAAAACTGGCATATGATTAATATACATTAATACCAGGGTAATCCTATGTTCAACTTGAAGAATTATCTTGTATTATTGAATTGGTCTATTAAGCATTTTGGTGGATAAGTTAAAAAGCCATTTTTCCAAAAAAGAAAAGATGATACAATATACCTGTTCATCAGATCCACCAGAGGCAAAGTAAGCACCATCTCTTGAAAATGACACTGCTGTAGTTGGACCCTAAAATAAAAGATATATCTTACTTCTAGAAAAATTCTAAAACCATAGTGCAGAATTTTAGCTCCTTACACTCAACCAGACAATCAATGATAGATACATATAGAATCTTGTTTTTGATACTTAATTTAAGATGGTGTAAATTGATGATTGGTAATTTTATCATTGAATAGCCAGAATATGATACAGTATCTATTTAAAAGTTTTAATATGGCCGTCATTTAGCATGGTGTGTCTGCTGATGTAACAATGTTTGCCTATTTAGCATCTACATTTATGTTTGAATATGATGACTGTAACATACCTGATGACCATGTAATGTATAAAACAATCTTCCTTCTAACAGGTCATATATTTTTAATGTAGCATCATCAGACCCTGACAATAAATAGTTGCCACTGGCATGGAAGGATAAACTGTTTACTGCAGCTGTATGGGCTAAAAAATTGATTTGTCAGTGCTATTAAAATTTCCATGCTATTATAGATTCAAGTAGATCTTTATACATGTATAAAGATGATACACAACTGATAAAAAACTATCTACTGATCTGCTGTCAAACAAAAAAATTTAAGGTTAACAAAAAAGCGTTGATCTGTGTGATTTTTCTCAGTCATCTTTTATAGTTTCATGAGTTGTCTCCCATTTGAAACATTTTACCACTTCGTTTTATCAAAAAATAAATACTACATGTTTCAAGAAATTTGTCAATAAGAACACCTATCAGCATTATCTGACAGTTTTTAAGTGTCATACATGATAGCTGAACTGTCTTTTTACCAGTTGTTCTGTTTTAACTTCCCCCAGACATTTATCTACATGACCAGGACAAAATATATATGTCTCCTGATATCTGAACATCCCCAAGTTGTGGCCTTCACCCTAACATTTAAGGTATTCGGACCATAATTGGACCACATGATGATTAAAAATACCCACATTTTATCGAAAAACCTATCGTAATAAAATCGATCGTTGGAAAAGATCAGGAAACTTCGGTAAATATTATTAATTTGAAGTAAACCTCTTGATAATTTAACAGGTTGATAGATAATTTTTCTATTCAGAAACATGACATTTTGCTAGAATTTATGAAGAAATCACAATTTTCTCTTAATTTTTAAGAAAATAAAAATACTTGACCACCATTTTTATTATGGTCCAGATACCTTAATTGCATTGTAAAGAAATAGAAAAGACTTTGCATTCCTTACTGATTGAACAGGCTATAAGACCTTAAATAGACATTTTTCGTGACTTGGCAATTAAAAAAATAAGCGAAATCAGGTGAAAAGTTGTTACAGCATTGAAAATTGCAAACCATATTTACCTGTATAATGTTGCAGTAGTTTATTTGTTCTAATATCCCATACTTTAACAGTACTGTCAGTCCCCGCTGAAGCTATACAGGTTCCACTGGGGTGAAATTCTACATAGTTCACAAATCTATTCAAATATTTATTACATGTAATCATTAATATAAAAAAGACATTGAACTGTTAATATGAAACTTGAAATACAAGTAAAAAACCAACACCGCATTCAAATTTAATAATGGTTTTTAATAAATGGCTTTGTCAGAGAAGGTTATTAATTCTGAGAGACAAGTAATCTTATGATACACAATATATACAAAGTGTGATGGTACAAGGATCAGCTCAAACCTGTTACATAAACCAGTATCACTGTAAGTTCCTTCAGTGACAAGTAGTGCTTTGACAAGTTTACTCAAGAGACCAGACCAGATACATTAAAACCTTGTACCAATACATCTGTGTATATGAAACATTCACCAAAAATTTCAACAAAAGTAAAACATTTATCTAAAATTCTGCCAAAGTAAAACACTGTAAAAGTATATCAATCTGGAAAGCGCACATGCCACGTCATGCCATTCTTGTATCACCACCTGGTGAAGATACAAGATTTTGTATATGAGAGGTTGTGTTAAGTAGCATAATTTTCTTTACTCCTATGATACAAGATAAAGGTCAAGAATGCAAATTTTGTATTCTATGAGGCATTATATACTAGGTCTTCTCACTGGTAGCCATTTGGCAGTGCTAAAAACAAATTAATAGTAAATGAGGACAAAATATATGTCTTGCCTGCTTCTGCAGGCAGTTAGCGGGGCAGTGTCATGGAACTGGTAGGTTTTGTCTATACTAATAACGATGCAACCACAAACTACTCAACAAGGGCCTAAAACCACTGTAACATTGCAAAACTGTATGTGATCACTCATGGACCCTTATTTCTTGTTATATTACATATGCAAAACTTGATATTTTGAAGAAAATTGTAATAAACTACAACACTTACCCTCCGTGTTCATAAAATGTGTGTATACATTCTTTGCTGTTTTTGTCCCATAACTTCACAGTCTTATCATCACTCCCTGATATAATTAATCTGCCATCAGGGGAAAATCTGTCAACAAAATTAACGGACTACTAATACATATCCTATTTCTACATAGAAAATTTACAATGGATTGTATCCTATTCTATAGTATGGTTTATAGGTTAACCGTGTTAAATATTGAGACACAGCCAGAGGAGTATCATGATTATCCACACTCAGCTTTGCCTTGGATACCTTTTCCATTTTAAAGATATTCAATTTTTTCAAATGAACTTATCAGTTTTTTTTTGCAACATGTCCCACTTTTACCGTATATTAAAAAAAAAACAGTATCAGACTGCAAAGAATTTAGATGTGAAATAATACTTGTATTTTTTATAGAATAAATGAATATGAAGAAAAACAGAATTAAACTTTGGTAGGTGGAATACCCAAGGGCTAATTCCAACTGTTAGATTTATAGGGCTGTTGGTACAGTTGATGTTCCAATACAAGCAAAGAACACTCAATGAACTGAAATGATTTGAGATACATAGTGTTGAGGTATTCTAGTTCAAGCAACTAAAGTTCAATTGTATCAATAAATTATAAAATATACTGATGTTTAATAGCAAGGCATAAATCCACACCAGCATTCTTAACTAATTACTTACTTAGCACATCTAACCCAGTTTATGTGTTGATTTAGAGAAAATAGGAACTTCTGTCTGTGGCATGTCCATAACTGTAATATAAGATGTAAAGTACATTTCACATAACTAAGTCTCTCAGCTATTACTGCTCTACACCAATAAACAGAATGAAGAAGAAAAATTTTAAAAATCGATGCAAATATCTTCAAGGCTATAAGATTTAAGGTTAAAGTTAATGAAGCTTCAAACAATTATCCTTCACTCATATGAAATTTGAGATTTTCCTTGAAAAAATTAAGTTCATGTAAGTTGCTGAAAATCTAAGCAGGTTTAATCAATGAAATTACTTTTGAATAATGATTAGATATATATGAATTGGAAAATACAAAATGTTTCTTACTCTATGTTAATAAGGAGATAAATGTATTGTATTTTCAGCTTTGAGGATGTAAATCATGGATTTTACTGTTGCAAATTGAGTTTACCTGGCGAGGGCTTTTTATATGAGTTCATCTTAGTTTCAGCAAATAGATTGCAAATTTTTAAATTATTGCAAATTTTTAAATTCGTAGAATGCAAGCAATGTAATCAAATAATCAAATAAGGTGGTACAAAAGTATTGCATTAGAATATAAAATTTTATGCATAAATATTGTTTGGTCCTATAAATAGATGAATGATAAATTAAGTCTTTAAGGTACACTGTTTTTATTCATTTAAATATCTAGTGCAATAATGAACTTTAATGTACAATCAAGCGTTTTATTATACAAATACGAGTGTACAAATATATATAAGTGATATTCGTATAGTAGCATAATATTATCTCCTGTTATCCAAACGCTTTATGAGAGAGCCAGAATATTAAATTCAGAAACCAGCTGACTGGTGTCTTTAAACACATCCGCATTCTTTAGAAATGTAGTTCAAAAATTTTAAAGAAAATCTTCCATTTATTTAACTTTTTAAGAATTGCAGGATAAAAAAATACATGTACATTGCCGGTAAATATCAAATTCATTTGTACTTGCTGCGAAACGGGTTAAAAATGCTCATTGAAGCCACGCGACATGTTACCCGTTTCTAAAGCTCGTACAAATAAATTTGGTATTTACCGGCATTGTACAAGTATTGTATATACATACTAATGTGGAGGTATTAATTGTATTCAATGGCAGTTGGTTACAACAGGATGAAACTAATGTGGGGCAGTTATGCAATTGGAAATTTGCAGTAAAAAAAAAAGATTTATGGTGAATCCAGTGTAATATTTGTGCCAGTTTAACTGCAACTCCTAAATAAAGGAGAGGGGATATTAAGGCCAGAATTCAGCCCACAATTAAAAATGTCAAAACCTCAATTAAAACATCTTTTAAATACCTAAATGAATACTTGATCATAATCAAATGTTATTTTTTCCAAAGTCCTTAAAAACTTATGTACCAAATTTTGTCATTTTTTTAATTTTTCAGCAATTTCGGGAAAACTACCTCTTTTTAGCCGTTTTTTCGTCCTGCAAATGAGAAACTGCTTACTTTTCAGGGCCAATCGGTTTTGGTGGAGTCTTGTATGTTTGTTATTAGTTTTGTTTGTACAGTATGTGTCAATGTTCCATCTTGTTCATGCATGTCCTTGATATTGCCACCATGTCTGTTGATATTTCCCCTTTTGTCTGATCCTTTAGTTTTCTGTCTCTTCCTCTATTTTTTTTTTAACTGTTTCTGGGAAGCGTCTTTGGTGGAGTCATGTCATGTATAAGTATCCTTAATTACAGTTTATTTATTGTAATGCATTAATAGTTATTGATCAAAAATCAAAGATTTCATTAAATAAATGAAGCATTTGTACTGTAATAGGATTTATAAATAATCATATACCATTGCTCATTTTATGTTTTAATATAACTACATGGCTTAAGTCGGGAGTGCCTCTTGTACTAATTTGTTCCAATCTGTTTAGCAAGCAGACGGACAATTTTCATTCGATGAGGAAATTCTGTTTCCATTAAGAATAAGAAGTATAGCATAGATTTGGAGAATGAAATTAATGTCCATGAAATTAACGACTGCGATATATAGGTAAACACTGTACAGAAGCTTCGTAGTTTCTTGGCGTAATTACAGCAAAAATGGAACCGTGATTAAGGTTCCTGTGTCTAGGAGTGGCTAAAGTTATTTATTTGTCCTGAGCGGTAATGTACTGTCATTTTGATTACGACTATACTAATTGGTTGACAAGGAAGAGTTACAAGCTGTAACCGTAATGTCGAGTTCTAAGTAGTTGTTGACTTGTGTCAGGGAATTCCAGACAAGCACAAATTAAGAGAATGCCGACAAATATAGAATATAGGACATTTTGTATGTTGTGCTGACTTTTTCACAGAAAATATTTAGTGAGCCCGTAGGGTTAACTAAATTTTTTATCGTGATTAAATAAGTACAAGAAACAAAATGTCCTATATTGTTTTATTGGTAATTTTAGATAAAAAATATATTCTTGAGCTGAAAATGTAAAATTTTACGTCATTTAACACAAGATGTACTTCATTTCAACTTATGACAACAAGACATTGTTCAGTTTTATAAATGACATTTGATCTATTTCATTCATGAAAAGACGTGCATGAAGGTATACAAAGCATGCTATGTAAATACTTGACAACATAATTTTATCCTTCACAACAACCCAATAATATTTTTATTTGGCCTCAAGACAGAAATTATTGGTCAGTACAGATCAAAGGGAATTGCTGCAAATTACTGATAAAAATATATATTTACCAAATCATTGGGAAGATCCCATCACTGTATTCAGCACTGGTCCTAAAACCTGCAGCCAGGGAAATCAACAGGAAATTTTTTTTGGGATATTACATTTGGGAAGTCTGGTCAGTAACTTCTTAAGCTGGAGATTCATTAAGGTAAATTAAGATGAGTTTTCAGTTCTAATTTTGACATTCATTGATGAAAATAAATGTGAACAAGAAACCAAATTAGATTCCATTTACTGTAAGGCCATTTCCTTGATTTACAACTTGTCAGCAGTTCTCGACTTCAAAATTTTCTAAAATTGGTGAAAAACAAAGCAATTTGGACATCTGAGAAGATAAGCCAGGGATTACACCTGCATCAGGAGGAAGAGCTAAAGAAATTTTAGTGTACTGGTTTATGGTTTTTATCTCATCTGGCCTAAAAGGCCATGTGAGCTTTTGTCATCACTTTGTGTCTGTTGTTAGTTTTTCTCCTCTGAAACCTCTGTGCAAATTTGAACAAAACTTTGGTGGAATGGTCCCCTTCCAGAATTGTATCTGGTTTCATGATCGGCTAACCAACCTGACTGCTGTAACTAAAAAAGTTTCTAAAAAATCTTCTCCAAAACGGTCAAGCCAATCTATGCCAAACTTAGGTGGAATGGTTCTTAGGTGACTCTCTTTTAAGAATTATATTAGAATTATATAGGACTCTATGGGAAACTCGTTAAAATCTTTTTGTCTTGAACTATTTACTCAATTGGGAACAAACTTAGGTGGAATGGTCACTAAGGGGGGGTTCTTTTTCAGAATTATATCCGATGGTCCCACCTACAACAAAGATGGTCAGCTAACCCAAACATTGTTTTTAAGGACTTTATGAGATTTTCATTTAGAAATCTTCTTGTTTAAAATGGTTTGCTATGTTGGAACCAAAGATAAATCAAATGGTTTCAAAGTCAACTTTGTCATGTTAGCTGTATACCAGGTGAGCAATTACAGGCTCCTAGGAGCCCATGGTTTTGTTAGTTTTCCATTCTTACTCAAATTAAATGAAAAGGGATGGATTTCAAATCACAAGAGCTTTTATTGCCTAAGCCTTTTGGACCAGGAAATATTATGGTGATATGTGAAGTGACAATGGATTAGGAAAGTGAAGTAAATGTCTTAAGGGACCCCCCCCCATAGGCAATCATACAGTAGTCTTAAAGTTGATCTCTCATAAGAGGTTTATTCTGTAGAACATTTTGATAGCAGTAACAATTCTTAGTGTTCACTGTTGGCAGTGGTCTCTGAATACAGGTTCACTTTTGTAATTTGAATAGGGAATCTTTAAAATGTGTTGTGGTCACAGGTTGGTAATAGTATCCAGAGGAATTGACCACTTTGCTACTCAGACACTTATGGAGCAATGCAGCCATTATTTGTGTAGCCACTTACAAAACATTTTTAAAAATTTACTGTTGAATTGCATAGAAATTTTAAATAAACTATTATAATTTTTTCTAAAAAAATCAAGATTACAAGGTTTTGAATTGTTTTGATGGATGAAAATAATATATGTTATTTGGGATCTTCACAGGGGATACGGGCTGACAGAGAATATCAACCCGTATACCCTGTGAAGCCCGAATAACAAATATATTCTGTAAAAGTAATCCTTATAAAATGCAAGAAAACATGAATTCTTCTCATGGTTGAAGGATTACATGTACTTCTCGATCACAACTGTCAACAATTATACAAACCAAGAAACATACTGCTCGAATCGGCACACAAAAAATATTTTTCATTATTATAGTTTTTTGTTGAAAAAAAATATGCGAATTGATAAATAGAGGGCATTTTGAAACTGTTTTAATATCCCCGTCCTTACCCAGGGAATACGCTCTGATATCCCCGGCTTGATTAACCAATCAAAATCCTGGAAATATTTAGATATTTTACATTAACAGAATATTTTATTTTATTTAAGATATCTCGGATACTATATTGCATCATGTACAAATGGTATAGTTAAAGACTGGGTATGTAAGGCAAGTTCTTTGGTTATTTATTTTAATCAAAATCAAGATGGATCTCATAAATTCTCTTTATTTTACAAATCAAATATTTAAAACTGACTTACCTGCCCATGGTATTGTTTCAATTTTTAATTTTTTTCCATTTCTGTGTTTTCCAAATCGGTGCTTCTTAAATCTAAGCTTTGCTCCTTAATCCGGGCTTTCGTATCCTCTGACGCTCAATACTGAAAGAATAAAATACACAGTTATTGTGAAACTAATATGAGGTTTGTGGAATATTAACTCCAACTCCTCTATCAATTTTCCTATGTTTATCAATGAGTTGGTGTTAAATTTCCTCGATATGAAACTGATGTACAGTAATAAATACGCCCTTCTGTAGAAGTTTTATTTCTACTATCATTTGGTAGATGGCTGTCTCATGGACAATCATGCTCATCCCTTATTTTTATATTCTGAAGGTGAAAATTAACACTTTTCAAACAACATAGTTTAAATGTACACCTTCAGACATACGACGCGAGTTTCATCTGGGGGAGATTTAACACCAGTGAACTCTCAGTAATAGCGCTGTT
>JARWCS010335225.1:0-11885 GCA_034783895.1 Geukensia demissa | reverse complement strand
CAGCTTTTTTGTCAGGAGCCGGGCCCTATCTATGAAGTCGCTATATATAACTATTCGTCTCGCGGATAAAGACGGATCTTTTCCTATGAAATTACATACTAAACGAAAAACAGCCTGTTTACTATCCCGCCTGGGTGTTGTTATCCCTTGAAACCTTTTCATTTACCCTGAAATTACCAATAACGGATAATCGACAATGGGGTTTGTGTTTTATAGAGAGCTACTCACTGAACAATATGTCGTATGTTTCGTGTTGTTCATGTTCTGGAGATTGCCTTATCCATGTTGTCTGTCTACTAAGTCCATTTTGTATGACCCTTCATTTTTCTTTCGTTTCCTCTTTCATTTGTTTTGCAGCTTAGTACACACAATAAATAGATATAAAATGTTTATTAACGCCTGTCTTAATTCTTTGTTTCAGTAAAACGTGCACAAAAATGTAAGTAGTGTTTTATATTTAAGTGTTGTGGCTTTGAGATACAGTTATATACCAATAAAGTAACACACACGTATTAAAGTAAATATAAGAGACGCCGCAGTCTTTGCACTTTTTGGAATTATTTCAGAATTTAATCTTGAACAAATACCTAGGAATGCCTTTAAACAAAAAAGATTATTTTTCAGAGAGTATGTTGTGAAAACAATTAAAAAATGAAATGAAGTTTTGATCTGATTCAAGAAAAGCAATTTAATTAAAACATCAACGTTTAAAAAAGAACAGAGAAATTATAAACCAGAAAAGTTAAAACATCGGACAATAACGCTTAAGAAGGAACTTCTCATAGCAATATTCCATTTAGATATTGAACGGAAATAAATACCGGAATATTTAATTGGGTGCATTTTGTTTTATCATATCCTTTTAGACATTTCGAAACTTCAATTTGGGGTGCATTTTATTTTGTCATATCTTTATTTGACATTTCAAAACTTTAATTAAATAACTTTTCATCTTTTTTATTTAACAAATAATTTGCAATGCAAAAATACTTTACAATTAATATTGAACTTTTTCTTCCTTTTTCAGTAAAACCACCAGGTGAGATATTTTTGTTCTACATGTTTGTCCTTTAGAAAATTCTTAACAACCATTATTTAGCTAACTAACATCCATTTTTTCTATGGCAGACCTTGTGCTGTAGGACTGACAAATAAAACCCAAATACAAAAAGGGAAAGTCGTTTCTTAATATTTTTTTTTGAAATAGTTAAAATTTTATCTTGGAAATGCTTAAATTCCCCATAAAAATTATCACAAAACTTTTTACATCTTTCTACGTATTATGAAATGTACCTGACAACAAATGCCATAACTTCTGGAAAAATAAATATGAACTATGTATTCATTGAATATGAACCCCGTAAGACCTGCCAAGAATTGAATCGATTTAAAATAGTTTAAATATTTAAAATGTTTTAGAATTTTAAAATGCAACGAACAAACTTTATTTAGATGTAATAGAGTTTTTAGATACACGACGTTCTAATATATAGGAAATTGGGTTTATATGTTAGCAGCTTTCCAAAATATGTTGCTCTAGGTGGTTAGGTTAAAGTCATTTTATAATTTGATTCCCATTGAAACAATTGGTTTTTTATTTAGGTATACCACACTTCTCTCTAAGCCTTTTCTGGGTACAATTTTAAGACATGATGATCGTTTCTACTAATATTCATATATCATGTTACAGAATTGGGATGTAAATAGTGTCTTTTATTGTATTATTGTTTATATAGAAATCAAAATAATATAAAAATATTGCAATAAAAAAACCTGCAAACCAAACACTTAAAATTGTGATATTGGCGTTTTCTTATTGATCGACAGCCTTGGTGGTGTAATGGTTAGCGTCCTCGCCTCAAGTGCGGAAGGTCGTGGGTTCTATCCCCGGACGGGTCAAACCAAAGACATTTAAACTGGTAGTTGCTGCTTCTCCGCTAAGCACGCAGCATTAAGGAGTAAGAGCAAAGACTGGTCGGCCCAGAGTCAGAAAAATGTGTCTGGGTAAATTGGCATGTCTTCCTGTGGACTGTTGCTTTCGTGTGCTAGCACGTTAAAACTCCAGCTCAGCGTGTCGGTCTAGTACAAAGCAGGCTTCATTGATCATAACTCATCATTTATATGCTCTCGTCCGGAATGTGCATAAAATATTTGCAACTGGACGTTAAGGAACATTCAATCAATCAATCAATCAATCGTATTGATCATTCTTTTTTTTTCTTCGTTTTTTCCTATCCTGCCAAATACACCAAAAAAATGTCTGAAAGGGCAAATCCAATTTATAGGAAAATATAGTCAATGGGATCTCGAACTCTTACCTACGAAATCAAATACTTCCAGATTTTCCTCAAAACCAGTCGACCGCCTTGGTAGAGTAATGGTTAGTGCGCTCGCCTCGAGTGCTGAAGGTGGTGGGTTCAGTCCCCGGCTGGATCAAACAAGACATAAGCTCGCAGCGTTTAGAAAAAAAAAGAAAAGATTTTCGCACAGATTCAAAATAATGTATTTGTGTAAAGTGGCAGGTATTAATGCAGACTGTTGCTTTCGTGAGCTAGCACGTTAAAAATCAGACTCAGCGTGTCGGTCTAAAACAATGCAGGGTTCATTCAAGATCATGATTTTATTTCTATGTTCTCGTCCTGAATATGCATGAAACATTTAACGCTGGATTTTAAGCAAGATTCAATCAACAAAAACCACTCTCTAACCAGAAAAATAATTATCTGAACTGAAAAACCACTCTCTAACCAGAAAATTTTCTAAACTGAAAGAACCTAACTTTAAAATCGGCACTTTTATTCTTCAAGTTTTGTGCTTGTACGTCTAATCGTTCAAAATATATTATACCCCTGCCCAAAAATATAATTTATTTAAAATTGTTAATAATAAGCAATATTTACACTGAATATGACCTATTCATTGTATTGTTAATCTTTTTTCATTTCTTTATCTGTTTAGACTGACTAACATTTTCATTTTTACCTTCTAACCTATTCTCGTGTTCCTATGTCTGTTAGTACATGTACATTAACATAAATATTTACTTTGTGTTTATTTTTTTTTCACTATTTTTCTGATTTCCCCTAAAGCGTTCAATTACCTGGTAAGCACACTATTGCATTAAAAATTAAATTTAAGGTAAAACACTGCTTTTAGTAACTAAACTTGTACTTATTTGCCTTATTTGCCTTTTAAATAAATATGTTTTTTTCTTTTCTATATCTCTCACATCTGTATAAACTTTACTACTGTCGGCAGGCAAAATTAATGATAAAATTCGGAAACACTTTCAGAGAAATATTATGAAAATGAAGAGATGTGGAGTAAATGTTAGAGATACTGCATTCCAACCACGGGAAAACCGAAAGAATGTACAAAACTTATGGTCTCCACTAGGCCTTCAACTCCTTGTGAAAAGTCGCCCCAAAGAAAATAAATCGTGTATACGTTATAAAATACTATTTGGTGTTTTTTTATCTCTAACTTTGTAAGAGTTGTCTCGCATATGGGAGCGTATATTGATCTAGTTTTCAAATTTAAATTTAGTTTTTTTATTTTTTTTATTTATTTTTTTTCTTTTGGTAAATATAATGGATTTTGCAAAAAACAATATTTGCTATATCGAGACACCGTTCCACATGGGAGTTAAATCTTACAGAAACATAAAAATTACGGATTCATCCCGGGTTACGATAAGCGGGAATATCATTAGCGAGAGCAAGTTACCTACTTTGACATTCGACTCACATGTTTTTAAATGGTCGGTGTCTTACTAGAAATTGCGTTTATCTGCCTCAGGCATTATTTTGAGAATCATTAATAACTTATGTTGTTTGTATGGCAAAATATGTTTTGTCTGGGTGCAGACTTGCGATCTTACCTCGAAAGTACTATATTTTATACTGCAATAGTCGTATTCGAGCTATTGAAATGCATTGTCAGTATATTCAAAAATGAAAAGGCACCGACTGTAAATAAATTTTAACTCGATATGATTCATGGGACTTTTTGTAATCTTTTAAGGCCTTTACGTTGTACATGTACACAAACCTACAGTTATAAACTAAACAGCTTCAAAAAGCATTCATGAATTGCACTTTGTTAAATTGTTGTTCATTTAAATAAAATATATTTTTGAAATGTTACGGTTATAATTGTCTCAAATAATTATAGAGAAGATTAATGGCTCCCAAACATTACTAAAGCCAATAACAGAATATGGCCTGACATACATTTCCATATACGAATTTGGCGCGACGGTTTTAATTGATCTGATCGTGAAACCCTTGCATTTCCAACCATTTTAAATTTTCCAAATCTAAATACTCTCACGCAGATGCTGTGAATATGTTTATATGTCTATTTAATACTGGTATACTGATGTGAATTTGAATTTTTTGTTTTCATCATTTTGATCAATTGGGCTGCGGTGCGATGTTAGCTACAATGTTTTTCTTACTAGACCTGTACTGAAAATTTCCAGTCAAAACTGCACCCTTCAGGTCAAAGGACAAATAACGAAGTAAAATGTTAGAGAAATTGGCCTTGAAGAAACCGTACTTACATTACTACCTTGATTTATATATAAAGGACATGTGTCCATTACTTCGGTGTGCATTGATCATTCCACCTATGTGTCTTCTTGGTTTGCATCGCCAGATTTATTTCAAATCATTGTAATCAGCACATAAATGGAAATTGTGAACTTTTGTAATTGACATAATTAATGAATTGCTCCTTAACTGAATTTAATAGTATGAAAGATTCTTTACTCGATTCTTATTCTTTAAAAAGTTTTAATGTGTTGATCAAATAGAATGCTAATATTTTAGCAAATGGCAAATACCCTTAGAAAAAAATATTATCATTATATTAATATTACAGCTTTAGGATGCAACAGACCCCCGCTCTGTCCCATTACAGACCCCAGGAACGACAAACCATGTACCGGCTGTGAACCAAAAGAAGATGATGGTTTAGGATGCACGAGTTGTCGTACCTGCCGAAAAAGACCGTATAAAAAACGAGGATAAAACATTTCTTGCTTAGTATATATTGTTTTTATTTGATTTTTAAGTTTATGTTTTAATAAATGTTAAAGTATTTTGTCTTATTAAGGTAAACTTAATAAATGTTTATTCACTGAAAATCAACAAAGGACAGTCACAACACATTTCGTCTTGCGAAGGGCATATTTTCATGTTTTTTATGTTTAAGTTACTTGTTTATGATTTTATACTTATTTTTGCTGATGTTCACTATATTTGAATTTCATCACATTTTATTTTTTGGCAGTTTTCAGTTTGTCTAAGGGTGTGAATATTATCCATAACTTAAGGCCTTACAGGAACCTGTAGTTGTTTGTTATTCATAGGTTAAGGATAGCTTACTCACGGACAACCATACTAAATCTCCTCGTTCTATATACTTGCGCTTTCGATAGATTTTTAACAAGCAACTAATATCTTTAATCATTCTGTAAAGTGCCAACTTAAGAGTTTTAAGTTTTTATCATAATATAGCTGTAATGTTTGAGATATATTTTATCGTCGACCTTTTTTAGTATTTAAAGTCAATACTTGTCACATAATATCGCAGAATTTTATATTTTTCTGATTTTCGATATGAAATATTGCCTTAATTTGTTTTTATAATGGTTCGTTTTTTTCGAAAGAGATGGCACTTACCCTTTTGGGTCGCTTGACCCTCTTCTTGTTTTGTAAAGGAGCTCGTAACGTCAATAGATCGTTTAATTTTTAATTTCCTGTTAAGCTTTCTGTTTTAAGATTGTGATGTTTCGTCTTTCGGACTTGCTTCTGGACTTGAAATTCACTTAAACGTGAAATTCTACAGTTCCCTGATGCTACTTGAAGAATGGATTCTGATCAGGATGCATATAATATTAAGGACCTTATAACATATAGAACTCAATCCGACAAGACTGTTTGCTGACCATTTAACCGATGTTTTGTTAAAATTAAAAATGTCTATACTAATTTATATTAAACATGACGATATTCTTTAACTACAAGAACTATACTATATAGTTGATATGCCATTTAGATTTTGAAGGCTAACAAAACTAGCAATATTAATTTCGTCTAGTCTTTGTTTCAAATCAATATTGTATAGAATTTTAGGTCATCACATCGTTATGTGGAAAATTAAGGCAGATTCAGTTTCTGCACAATTTTTTTACATTTTGTTTTTGCGTATTAAAGAGTTTTGACTGTATTATCTTCTCATTTCCGTATTATAATACGTTTAAATGTATACCCAGTGAATCCCCTTTTCGGGTTTTGCTAACTGACGGAGTACTTTTGTAATACTTTGGTTCAGCTATCTTCATTAGAAAGTCTATTTTGCTGCGTTAAAATATTATTTTGAAAAAACAAATACAACCCTTAAGTGTTGGTGTCATAATGCAGCCAGAGCAACATTTCTAAAAACAGAGAAAAGCGCAGTAAATGTCACGGAATCTGCATTTCGTCTACACACTATAGTTTCAAATCTCAGGAATTGTATATTATGGCCAAAAAGATAAAATATAACTCTGTGATTAGCTTTCATGAGGGATCAGAATGGAGCAGCTTACCCTCCCGGAGCACCTGAAATAACCCTTGTTTCTCAAGGGTTAGTTGTCTGTATAATGTTTTTTGAACTGTTGTCTGTTTCTCGTTTTGTCATGCGATCCCCGGCCGGGTCAAACCATATGCATTAAAATTGGTATTTGTTGCTTCTCCGCTAAGCACGCAGCATTAAGGAGTAAAAGCAAAGACTGGTCGGCCCAGAGTCAGAATAATGTGTCTGAGTAAAGTGGCATGTCTTCCTGTGGACTGTTGCTTTCGTGAGCTAGCACGTTAGAAATCCGGCTCAGTGTATCGGTCTAGTACCAAGCAGGATTCATTCATCATCACTTATCATTAACATGCTTTCGTCCTAAATATGCATGTAATATTTGCCACTGGACGTTAAGCACCATTCAATCAATCGATCTTTTTGTCATGGTTTGTCATTTGACCTAACGATATTCATCTTTCCTTTATGTATCTTTCAATTTTTGAAATAACACTAATCATGAGAGTAACAGTCAGGATTACTACCATATATGGAACGAGGTCATGAAAGGTCAAATAGCCCAAAAAACTCTTACTATTTGCCTTGGGAAAAATTTGAGCAATAAAATAAACGATATTAAAGATTTGAATCAAAGTCTCATTAAGTTTCAATGCTCGGATTTTTTCCAGCAGCCAAATGAATTTTTCTTACCTTAAACAATGGAATTCAACATTTTTGCAAAATATGTTAAATTCTTTTGAAATATTGTTCAATAAACTAATCTAATGGTTATAATTTGTCTAGAAATTAAATTTGGAAATTTCTATATTTTTAATTTTATAACTATATGCAAATTTAGGTATCATTTCCATTTTGGTAATGTACTTGACTGTGTAAATAATTATGTACATTGGCAAGTCAAATACCTTACTGTTGTTATGTACATTCTTGACAACCCAACAAGGAAAACAGCACAAGAGAAAACCAATCAGCAACCCCAATTCCCTCGCTGGAGATGCGCATGCATACTGGCGCGGAAATACACTTGACCTATTGGATCCCAAAGGCACAAGCCAACTTAAAGACATTTCATATTTACTGGACAAATATTGAGTTCATAGGATAAAAAAGTCACACATGTTATATACACCTGTATCTTTCTGACTTTTGAGTAACAACAATCTTATGTGCCTGTCCCAAGCCACAAACCTGTAGTCCTGTGCTTGTCGTTGTTTAATCAGTCATTTATTGTTATTTGTTCTCCATTTTATTCGACAGATTAGGTCGATGTCGTGTTTTATGAACGGTTTGATATTATTTCGGGGCATTTTATGGCTTCCTTTATGGCATGGACAGTGGTCCATTATTGAAGGCCGTGATGGGACCTGTAGGAGTTTAAATTCGACTGTCATTTTGTGGATGGCTGTCTCGTGGACAATCATGCCACATCTCCTCTTTTTATAGATTGTATAGATCAATCAATAACAACAAAGAAATTATCAAAACATATGATTGTCCTTTCAAAATGAGCTACAATCATCCGTTAATTACAATCATATTCCTCGCTGAATCAATTTGACACTTTACTTGACAGCTTCTTTCCTTACTTTGATTTTTAGTATCGACTATATCCATTATTCATGTAATATTGCTCTGAAAAATATCAATAAACAAATTAATTTGTTTAATTATGAAATACAAATTAAAAATGAAATTTGTGGTTGAAGTTGAAACTGTTTGTATATATCTAACTAACCCCTACATTAAAAGCAAGCAGAACTGAAATTTATCATAGCCAAAAGTAGCATGTCTTTATTAGTTTACAAAATTTTTCCAAGATATATTTAGTACAAGTCATTCATTTTTTGTCTACATGAATCCAAAATCAACAGCGTTAATTTCAATTATCTCTAATGTCAGTTACAGTGGCAAATATTTTGACCAACATAGAAATCATGAATGGTTATCCCATTATCTCTTTGTTCTGTACGATTTTCGTGTCAATAAAGCAAGGGAAAATCTGTTACCGAAAACCCACTTTTGTTTGATAAATCAAGTTTAAGTAATAAGGATCGCGACTTATCTGTATTACACTTTTTTAGATCTTTAAATATTTTCTTCTTGGTATCAACATAAACAATTTTGGCACTTGCACAACACCTTGTTTTCTTTGGCTATTAATGACATTTTTACTATAAATCCAACCGGACGTGTTTTGATTGATATCGTACCTTGAGAGGACTAGATTTGTTATCAACTGTGTTTTGATTTTGAGCTAGCTGTCAGAAACCGCAAGTACTTTGTCTCTTGTTTTATTTGTTATTGTTATGTTCTATGTATCAACTTTAAAAGTTGAATCTTTTACGGTTGGTTTTTAAAGTTTGGTTTTAATGTCATTTTGTCATACCACTGTTCCAGGTAAGGGGGAGAATTGATTACTCATAAATATGTTTTACCCGCCATATATTTTATGTGCTTGTCCCAAGCCAGAAACCTTTAATCCAGTGGATTTCGTAGTTTTTGTGTTTCAGTGTTACTTGTTTTGAAGTGTTTACTTATTTGACCGATAGTTGTTTTATTTGAATATCATCAAATTTTATTCTTGAGGGTTTTTCGAGTTTGCCTTAAGGTGTCCATTCTTGACGGCCTTAGGGTAACCTGTTGAAGTTTGAGATTTTAACGATTTGGATGGCTGTAGCATGGACAATCATATCACATCCCCTTTTTCTATATTTATGAAGAGAAGAAAAACTTTTCAAAAGAGAATACAATATCTTGTAACCATAGAAAAACAAATTCAAGTGAACCCCTTTATTGCTAATGTTCGTCATCTTGTAAGATCTTGCAATGTCTCCATCGGCTATTATGACCAAAAATTCTAACTAACCACAAAATTTAGATAGAGATCGACATAAGCGTACCAGATAAAGGTCAATCCAGAAGACCGCTTCGTGTGCAGTGATTTTAGGCATTTACAATCGGTTTTTTTATTTGTTGCAATTATCATAAGGAATTTTTTGGAAATACTTTCATCAAAACCGGATGAAAAATGAAAAAATCTCATATGCGAAATTGAGTTTTTGCCCACTTTGATCCCTTTTATATTGAAAACGGTAATGGAAAGAGAAAAATATTGACATACTCCGTAAAGCTCTCATTAAGACAAATAAAATAAAATAAAAATAAAAATCTAACGGACATATGAACAACACAATATTTCTGGTGTCAAATTTAATTTTTGCAACATCACATTTGCAGCAAAGTATAAAAATTTCCATCCGGAGTAACATGAACGCAGTACTAACAGTAAAATGATCTACTGATACCTAAACTATAAATCAGAGAAGATTGATAATAAGAACGCCGGATTAATTCAAAAGTTTCAAATATTTGGGCGTGACCATTTTTTCGATCACTTATATCTCAACAAATGACGGGAAGAGACACGTCTCAACGTATATGGCTTGTCTAGTTTGACCTCTCATGAAAAAAAAACAATTGATAATTCACATTAGGATCAGATAATATAAACTTAAATTGAAAATTAAAACTCCTCATTTGTTCTCTCCATAACAGACGGAAGGGAATACATAATTCCAAAACAATCTAAAACTGAGTTTTATATGGGAATTATTGTCCGAACATTTTAAATGGATCAGGAAAAGGAATTCGAAGATACAAATGGGCAGACAGAAATCGTTAAGTCGGAAGACAGACAAGACAATGACCAACAAAATGAAACGAATGACAAACATAGAACACACAACACTACACTGAAAACTAAAGCTGGAGTAACACGAACCGTACAAAAACCAGGGTGAGTTCAGGTGCTCCGGAAGGGTCAGTTCACAAGAGCAAAAACTTATTGAAAGGAAATCTTAATGTCTACAGACGGACGACGCTGTCACCTTTAGACCCATAATATAATAGGATCACAATATTTGACTGTCACTTATTAAAAATCAAAGGAGACCTTTTTTTTCTCCAAACTGTTATATCCCAAAAAACAAGCATATTGTGTAATAACACTTTTTGCCTTATTTATGTCCTAAAAGACAAATACAAACTATTACAAACTATTTTAAAATCTAATTATTTGGAAGTGAGCAGCTAGTTTCCAAAAAGACAGAAATGCATGCTGCTCATATGTCATTTGTTTACCTCTACGTGGCATTTGTTGTCCAGTCGGTGGCTTGGAAAGCTGCATTGGTCTTTGAGGTGAATAATAAGTTTCTTGCTGTGATTGTCGTACTGAGTGTGATGAATTATCCGCTCTTGGATACTGTTTTACCTGTTGTGGATGATATGCTGGATATTTCTGGCGTATTTCTTGCATTTTTCTACTGTTTTGTCTTCAAGATTAAAAAAATTGCAATTTTCAGTAGTATGAATGATTATCAGTGAGATTTAATGACCAAATGAAAATACCATTCCGACTTGATCAGTAAATCATTAGAGTTCCTTTTAAACAGCCTGTAACTGATTTCAGTATTATTTATTTACTCAAAAAATGACACTAATTTTGATATTCTAAATCGTGTAATCTTTTTTTATATTTTAGCCATATTTTATATTCTCCGGACTATTGATTAAATGAATAAAAATTAACACGTGCTCTTTTCCTTTTTCATAGAATGAACAACTTTTTTTAAACATTTTTAAATTATCTCATAGTTGTCTACTCTGCTTGCATACTTACTGGTTATGGCGAGTTCTAGAATTGGTATTAAGATGTTGTTGACGCTTAGGCTAATTTTCAAAGAAAAAGCAAACTGACATCACATCATCAATAATTATAATCGTTTTTTTTTCAATATAACTATTACAATGAAATAACAACATAGAGCAATTATTGATTTATACAACACTTTGTTGAAAAAAGGCTACTTATCACTCATGATAGAAGAAATAGAAGCTACGTTTTTTTACTTGATGATTAATGATGTTATGTCAACTTTAATTTATAAACATTGACCATTTCATTACACCATCCACAGAACTGATGTTAATCAATCCGATATGTTGTTGGTTGGTTTGTTTGTTTGTCTGTTTGTTTTTTTATTGGTGATTTGTTTGTCTCCGTGTTTGTATCGATGACTTGTTTGTATGTTTTAATATGTATTCCTGAACTGTTTTCTGTCTGTTATCTTTATATCGATGACCTGTTTTTCTTGTTATCCTTATATCGATGATCTGCTTTTCGGTGTGTTCTCTTTATATCGATGATCTGTTCTTGTCTGTATTTTCTTGATATCAATGATTTGTTTTTCGGAGTGTTTTCATTGTTTCGATGATTTGCTTGTCTGTGTGTTTTCTTTGAATCGTTG
>JARWCS010335214.1:0-11886 GCA_034783895.1 Geukensia demissa | reverse complement strand
ACAAACATAGAACATACAACACTACACTGAAAACTAAAGCTGGAGTAACACGAACCCTACAAAAAACAGGGTAAGCAATAATGGATTCAAAGCATGAAAGTATGACCACTTTTTAGATCCACAACAAAAGCCATGCCTTATTTACTTGACAGGTTTGGTGTATAAATAAATTTTGAGATCTGTATTTGTGGTTATTACATACATAAAATTGTTTATCCAGAATTTACCACAATATACTTACAGTTAATAACCACTTTTGTCCCAAAAATAGATTTTTTTTATTAGTAGTTAAAATTATGATAACTGAATAAAAGATATAACTTATTGTAAATTGTCAATACATTTACCTATGAAAATACCTAAAGTGTCAACTTCAGCACAAACTTGAGTACAAAATGTACAAGAATTAAATTGGGTGACGATTTTCCTTTAAAATGGTTGTAAAATTTAGAAAATATTATATTGGCCAATATATGTACTCTTAAGATGGTTACTTTCAGGATATATAAGTTTATAGCTTGCTCTCCCCAGTTAACACAGAGCTTCTTTAATTCACATGATGAATATTTTTGTGCAAAACTTGTAATTTGAATATGCAAAATTATCCCCAAATGAAGATTCCTATGTTTACAGTACTGTGTAATGCATTTTGTATGGACTGAAGCTAATTCTTACTCGGTCCATTAAATAAAGACTATTTTACTGTAACTGAACATCACCATGCTATTAAAGGTGATGTTAGAACTATTGTTTTGACAACATTCATACTTCCAAAAGCTGTCTTGAGGCAGGTGTAGAGATCAGGTATGCAGTTACAGTAAAAGGATCTATATTGTATAAATTCAAAGATATCAGATTTCAGGATGTCTGCTTCTCTGTATAAAAGTAACAAGGTTTAATTGGTTGTGTAAGTTTTTAAGAATTTTTTTACTGTAACATATTAATGGTCAGTTTGCTCGTTTTTGAGATAAAAATCATTTGAATATTTGGCAGTAAAAGGATTTCTCCTGACTTACCATAGGTTTTGTCTCAGAAGGATCCTGAATTTAAAACAGTGAAGAAATAACAAGGATTTCATATTAACTTCTCAAATGTCATGAAATTATGAAAAGAAAGTTGGGGGTCACTGAGCAAAATATAATAATGCCATGAAATGAATAAAACCAGAGGAGTTCAAGAATCTGACAAAATGGCTATATATGAACAGCAAATATCCTTTATGACTACAAAATACTTTTCTGGACTAATCTTCATGAGATATGATCATTAGCACAGTTTTGAAAGCCTAAAAATGTGGGATCACATTGGGTCTAAATAGAATAATGGAACCAGCATAAGGTTAACTTATCCTGCCAAAGTTTCAGCTTTACTTAGTGGTTGATGGTTTTTAATGTCCTACACAGCAAATTAATGCTCTCAGTAGGACGGGCCCTTGTGGAACTTATGGTATTGATGTAACTTTGGGTGTTGGTAAATTGCTCTTATAACTTGTTCTAGTGACATGGTTTTATTGCTGGAAATTCATTGACTTGATGTAGTGTTGTTATTTCAAGTTGTAGTCAGTTTGTTGACTTTCTGCAACTTGCTGGATTTTTTTTACTACAATGGCGTAGGTTCTGCTGTGAAGTGATTTTCATGGCGGCATCCTACCTCAACACACTGCAGCAGGGCTTTTCTCCAGTGGGTCTCTGAGCTGAGGGTGATGTAAGGAGTTGGTCATTACTTCATCACTCCACTTTGTACTATGGTCAAAGTTCCTGCTCGGCAGTACTTGTTGCTGCTTCGATGACAGCTACGTGACTCTCAAGAAAAAATGACAACCTTACTTTTGAAAAAATGACATAATTATATACTGTAATTTTTCAACAGTCTAAAAATAGGTCCACCATCAATACAGTGGCAACATGTTCTAGGGGGTAAAAGTCTACAGAAGTGGTTGTCCAATTATGGAGGAAATATTGTAACACTATTATTATTGTAATACCTTTTGAAATATAGCTGAAAATAAAACTAATTAAAGATGTTTTTAATTGGTAGACGCAATTTTAAAAAAAAACTTAATGAGAATTATGTATTGGAGTATTAACAATACAAAAGCAATACAGTGAAATATGGCTTAACTGAACCTTGAGTAAACTCAGCCAGGAAGCCTGTGTTAAAAATTTCATATTTATCTAAGTTTTAATAATCTGTTTAAAAAGAACTTGCCTAATCTATACACCTCAGTAAACCAAACCAAAAATTTGGTCCCAAGGGTTTTTTGATTAGACAGGTTTCACTGTATTTACAATAAAAGTAAATTAAAGATCTGTCCATAAATTAAAACTCCAGTAAATTATTGTCATTGCAGTCCTCATTTGTTGTTTGATTAAAATACAATAATAATCTTAGCTTTTCATTAACTTTGCTTTGAAATTGATAACTATATATGGTGGTATGTAATTGTATCAATTTGTACAGTTTACCTGACAGGTAACCAGATAATAACTACCTTTGAAGGTAAAAATTAACAGTAATTATATCTACATTGGTATGACCATGTATTACCTTTAGGTCAACCCAAATCATTGAATGGGTAACAATTTTACTTGATGTTATTAATTTTCTTTCTTTGAAAAGAAAATTGGCAGAAGTATATATCTATTTACATAAGAGCAATTGGTTTTTAAGGGTTTGCCTGTTCAATTACCTGTAAGCAGGTCAGGTAACCCATAAACTTTTGAGGAATGCTTGGGACATTTGATATTTTAAATTGCTCTGGCGGCTATGTGTCCTTTTTACCTAAAACTTTCTGTTTTCCAGCTATTGGCCAGTAGAGTTTTTAAAATGAACAATTAAAAGATATGTGGTAGATGTCATAGAGACTGCACTCCAACCACAGAAAAACAAAGAATTCACAAATCTTATTGTAAGAGGTCTCCACAAGGCTTTCAACAGGGTGGAATACCACTCCTTGTGAGAAGCTCTAAATTACCTCAAATACAAAAAATGTGTATACTTAAAATAATAATACTGCTCTTACCTGAATATTATTACATAACATGTTTTTATCCTTGGGGAATGTCAGTGTTACCAAAATATTTCAGTTTAATACAATTAAGAGAAATAATGTTCAAGTGACAAATATTTTACTTGCATTGTTGATGTGTGAATATGTTTGTTTTTTGTAACATTTTTTATAAATTTTAAATGACATTAAACCCAGCATTAGAATGTATTCAATGGAAATAGGAAGAGTTTAACATCACAGCAAATTGAACTCTCCACCAAATAATGACCAACAGTAACCAAAGAAGCATTTAAATAAGTACAGATAAACATTTACATGAATAACAAAAATGCCCAATAGCCTGCCTAACTGCATTCACAAAATGTAATGGTGGTGTAACTAGTTCTTCAGGTGTGCAAACCCTCTCTATGTCTATCTAGGCAGTATGTCATATACATTAAAAAACTAGCATAGTACAACTACCTTTATGATAAAAGCTTACTTGGCACAACTGATTACAAAAAGTAGTCAATATATGACGCTGCTACTGGCAAGTTAACAAAGTAAAAAATTGCCGAAATTAATGTGATTGGTTAACTTCCATCATAACATAAATATTGCAAAATTATAAATATTGTGTTCACAATCTGTCATAAATTCTGCAATAGTGAAAAAAACCGCTGCGTTTGATTTTTCCAGTTTCCTTTTATATAATAGACCACAGGGTGATTTTGAGATCCAGTCAATTAGTTTTTAATTAATAATTTCCATGTTACTGATAAGTTATTAAAAGACTCAAAATAGCATGGAAATAGTTGTCCTTTAATATTTAATGTTGTAATTTAAAAAATGTATTTAAAATTAGGATAATTGAATATTTATGTGGTAGTTACAGTACTGGTAGGGTGGCCATGATATTCATTCTAAAGTTTTCCTTAAGTATAACCTGACAATTCATTTCAAGGCTTGCTGTTATTATTCGGAGGAAACCAGTTATTTAAATTTCATTGGACATGTACAGACCCAAATCATTTATTATTCTGGCCTTGTACATCAACGTTTAAAAAGGATGTGCACTTAATCATTCATTATTCCTACTGCTCTTCTGTCTATCCCAGTGAAGTTAAATTTTATATTATGGTCTACTCTACAGCATGTCATGTTTCAAGGATTTTTTGTCATTAGCTTTGCATTGTAGTAAAGTGTTTTTTAATTCTAAATGATATAAAAATAGATTTGGCATGGTTGTCCATGAGACAACCATCCACCAAATAACAGTTAAAATTAAACTACTACAGCTCCTATTACGGTCTTCAATAATGAACCAACGTCCATACCATAACAGAAACTGTTAAAGGCCCCAAAAATTCAAAATGTGAAACTACTCATAAGACATCTTTTATTTTAATTGTCAAATGACATCATTATATCAAAATCCTGCATTCAAGTTTGAACAAGCAGAATTTACTTCCAATTAAAGATGAATTTTGATAAACACTTTAATATCTCTTTAATCTAGAAGAATTTTATAAAATTAAATCTTAAATATCTGTAAGTTGTTTTATATCAAAAGTCAATCATGTGTTAAAATTCTTTGAAGAAGATACAATTTGAAACCTTATAATTACTTTATAACTTTAATTGAGTGATTTTCTCAAATAAAGTACAAGATTATTTTCACCTTGGAAGATTTGTATGGAGGTGTTGACTTGAAGAGTATCCAGTAATCTTGACATTTGAAGTTCTGTTGACCTGTAAATTGTTAGATTATAATGCATTTAGAAAATAAGTACAGCCATGTTCAATGGTGCCTTTTCATGAGGACTAATTCATAATTAATAAGACCACCTCAGTGGTTTAATCATTAACATGCTTTCCTCAAGCAAAGACTGGTCGGTCCAGAGTCAAAATAAAGTGGCATGTCATCCTGCGGACTGTTGCTTTTATGGTCTAGCACATTAAAAATCTGGCTCAGCGTGTCGGTCTAGTACAAAGCAGGATTCATTCATCATCTTCATTCATTAATATGCTCTCGACCTGAATATACATGAAATTTATGCCGCTGGAAGTTAAGCAACAATCAATCAATCAACCTATTTAATAGTTATACCTAACAAAATTGACAAATAATTTGTAGATCATTTTAAGGGAAGTTTGGGTACAGTAAAATCAGTTTATATCAAACTTGTAGGTAAAGTTGAAGGTCATTGAATTAGAAGGTACCAGACATAAGTTGATATCTGATTCACTGTGGTTCATTTTGCATTTAGCAGATGACTATTTGATTTTCTGGAGGGGGCCAGGAGGATTTTGGAAATAAATAATTCAGTCCTTGCAAGAGGTGAAAGTAAATATCCTTGCATAAAGCAAGTTGAAAATGAATATTCAGACTGTGTTTGCTGTAATCAAATGTAAGCAAATTTTTGTGTGCTAGTATGTGAAAAAAAATAACTCATTACAACTAACTTAGCTCTGAAAAATCATCCTGTTCCCCCTAAAATAGGTTGTTCCCTTATGTATTTGACTTTGAAAAACAAAATGAAAGTAAGAAAGCACTGTATATTCCTTTCAGAAAATCACCTAAGCTGTTTATATTGGTTTAGTGCACCTGCAATAGTTAAAGTGCAAATTGGTCTTTTTAAAATATTTATCAGATTGTTGTGCATGCTTTTACTTATTTTGGAATTTAAATTTTGTGACTTAAGCATGTTTGAGATGTAATCATTTGTTGAAATTGACAAAGTGATATTAAAACTTGACAGACATGAGGGGGTTGATTTGTACGAATTGTCACTGAGGAGTAAGAAATTACATGGATTATATTAAGGTGACATGCCGCAGCACTCAATTATAACAGCATTTGATTATCTAGTGATCTGATAATTCATATTGAATTTTAATAGCTTTTGAACTGTATATTATTACAGGTGCTTATCAGACGAGCATCTCAGAAGTATTTGTTTGTTTATATGTAGGTTGAAAAATTCGTGACATCCTGTTTGTTCCTCTTTATGGCAATATTCTTTATAGGAATTGTTGAATTCTTCTGTCTGACCTCCTGTATTCATGATTAATATGAAAACGAAAAGATACGGCATAAATACCAGAGATACTGTACTCCAACCACAAGAAAAAAAGATGAATTTACAAATCAAGAGGTCTCCACAAGGTCTTCAACACTCCTTGTAAAATAAATCACTCCAAATAAAAAATCCTGTATGCGTAATGTAATACTGCTCTTACCTGAATATTATTAATAATGTACATGTAACAGAACAATAAACACAAAGACAAACCTATGACCTTTAGTACATGTAATATGTTAGGTTCTCCTGATATTTTTAATTGTATGGTTTATGGTTTGTTGTGAATTTTCATGTAAGTTTCATTCCAGCAATTGAGCAGGGGCATGGGGTGACCAAGTGGTCAAGTAGTTGATTTAAACATTGCTATAGCCTATTTTAGTATGAGTTTACCCCTCGCTCTGAACCATACAAAAAGTAATGGCTCATTTCTTGCATTTTAATTTACATTTGTAATTCGAATGAACCTTCCGAGCTCTTAGATATAATTAGAACAGATTCCTGCGCTGAATGAAATGTCAAATCAGCCTCCAAATAAATATACAAGCTTTGGATTCAAAATTATAAAACAAGGTTTAAATAAATATCTCTATTTGATATATTGCAAATATCAACTGAACTGATGTGGTATAAGTTTAGGCAATATAGCCTTGGTGAGTCAAGCAACTAATTGATTGATTCAGCCATGGGAGACAGGGGTGTGTTACTGATTGGCTAAATCAGCCACAGGAGACAGGGTTGCATGATACTGTCTCAAATGTGTTGTTTCTTATAGTTAAGTGGACAAACATGGAAGATTCACTTGTCTCACAATGCATGATATCTCAAAGATCAGTTATGTGGTTGTCCCCACCCAACAAACTGTCCCATTCTTCCATAGTTTCAGGAGAAGCATTAATGGAGTACAAATTGAAGTTCTGGGACAGCATTTATCTTATAAATGATTGTAAGTTGTGATAGAAGTATTCTATCAATGGTTAAAATTTTATCTCAGAATCATATGTATGGACAAGGATTAAAACTTTAAATGGATATAACGATTAGGGATTGATAAGAACCTAATCTGTTAATCGCATTCAGGACAGAGGGTGGAAATTGGTATCTGTATAGAGAATAGTGGGTAATTTGGGTACATTTATAAATGGACAAGAAAATTCAAGATATTCCATATCAAGGTCTTTTGTATAGATAGGTATTTACAATTGACTGTCTGATGAAAAGATTTGCGTTTAAATTTGTAACCCCACAAATTATTCACCTGTAAATTTTCTAATGTTGAACATTGTTCCGTTAAACCAACACCAATTTAAAACGGTAAATCGCCTATATGTTTTACATTCACAAACATAGAAAATCTTCTGTCCGATTGGAATTTCAATTTGAAACATACGGACTAAGAAGGTTTTGGTTCGTGTAAATAGTGACAACGCATCTCTTATCTTCTTACATATGCTAAATTAATTTTTTAACAAATGATCGAGGATTTTATTCAAAGTTCACTACACCTTTGAATGGTTTGGAATATCTCTGCCAATGCTAAACATGTAAACATTGGGATACGTGGAGAAATTCAGGAGGATTTTAATAATACTTTGGCAAAATCACAAGTTGAATGTATCAGAGTACTATTTACTGATATATTGTCTGGGAATGTTCAAATCAATTCTGTTGTGTAGATAAAATCATAGAATTTTCTATTGTACAGGAATTAAAGTTAATTAAATTTTGTATACATACATGTTATGAAACATTGATCATTTAAATGAGTATTGCAGTTATAGAAAGGTATCATATAAAGTTTTAGAATTCATTTTGTATCAGCCATAGTGTTCTTTGGGATGTAGCTGTGTACAGATATAAAAAGTGGAAATTATTTTTGGAAATAAATACAAAATGTTTAGAAGGGTAAGTTACTAGTCACTATCAGATAATTTTTAGAAGATTTATATGAAAATGCTGACAGTGCAAATTTTTTGCATGTTTGGTCCTCATCAAGGGATTGAATATGTCTGATAAAAAGTTTGGTCTCTTAAGGTTGGCTAAGATTATATTTAGAAGTATAGCCTACTGTTAATCTAGACTGTCTGCATTTCCCATTAGTAGCTCAGCAAAGACGCACATAGTTTTTGGAAAATTAGACAAGAAATAAAGCAACCATGCTTAAAATGGGATAAATATATTGCATTATTGCTGAAACCCTTTTTATGTAAATTTCTTTCTACCAGTGATGTCAAGTTTAAATTCTTATACTTGACTTGACAGTCCAGAATTTTAATCCCCCTGACCCAAGATTTACAAAGCTTGACCTAACTGATGTCAAAACTACACTTTTACTGTTACTTTGTGAGGTAAAATTTGTGGTAAAATTTGTACAGGAAGTTGTGTAATATGCACAAAGGCAGACCGGACTGTGAATTCATCTGTTAGTTAAACCAGTATATATATTACCATAACCTGAATGTCCTTTATTCACATTATAAATTTCTAAGAACAGCAAAACTAATTGAATTCAAGGGTTCTACACAAGTTCCTTTGCAAATCTTCTTGAATTGGTTTATTGATCATGAATGATGACTATCATTAAGGGGACTTGGTTTAACTTAGGGGTTTGGCTTAGGGTTCTGTCATCCTCATACAAAAAATTTGGAGGAAGTTATTAAAGGTAAATGTAAAATATACAAACTGCCTACAAGGTATTCTATAAAAAGCAGGGAATGTATTGTTGTTCTTCATCTGTATGTCACATTGAGGTATTGAACAAGCATATTATCTGTGGACTTTAACCGAGATTCAATTGAAAGTTCAGTACAAAGATAGAAATATGTTCTATAATTGATGCAAATGATTTAAACTTGTATCTCTTGTGTTATTCCTTTAAAGTCCGTAAACAGTTTTTTATGGTCTGTATTATTTTGTATTACACAAATAAGAATAATAATTCATCAACTGGCAGACACACTAACAAATCTGTACACACAGACTGATTGACAATAGGAAACCCTGCATATTCCCAGTATGTTTGCTGTGTTGAAGCATGTGACCTTCACGCTTAGGAAATATTTGATAGGTATGTGAAAAGATTTCATCTTTTCTTTATAACATAGTTTGTTTGAGAGATTTAATTGTAGAGAATTATATTTTCCTTTATTGTGTACCCATGTTGTGTAATATGCTCCCATATGTGTTATACAAGGTGATTTAAGTCCAAATGTTAAGATGTGACACACAGCAGAAAATTCATAAAATTGTCGCAGATCAAGAAAACCCACATAGCATTTTCCTGACAGATACCCTAGCAGTTCTATGGAAAAAGTTGCAATTCAGAAAATAATTCAAAATTTCGAATAATGAGTCTTTAGAAAGAATATGGGAATATATGCCAGAAAGACAAAATCCACATTTTTTGTCTTCATTTACCTTTATCAGACAAGATATGTAAAAACACTCAGAAATTAATTAATTTGATGTAATATTTGATAATTTTTTGTTGATTTTAATATAGATCCCACAAAAACATCACAACCAAACTTTGCACAATTAAAGATCTATCAAGTACAAATATTTGTTAAAATATCTTCGTGATGTTTTGGTGCAATCATATCTTTTTAAACAAAACACCTCCTAAAATTGAGTATTTTTAAAGAAAATGTTATATTCTTGTTGAAATAGTCAAATATACCCTTTCGTCGAAATGACAAAAAGTATACAAGATAAAGTAATGGATTATTAAAAGACGATTATAAAACAGCATTATCACAACAACTTATTATTGTGTCACAAAATGTAAAATTTGGGCCAAATATGGGACTTAATGTACCTACTCCTTTGGATATATGATGGGTAGCATGCCAGTATCATTAAACTAGTAGTTAACCTATCTACTGGATAAAGTTTTTAACAACATAATCTGTTGAAGGTGATTTATTTATGAAAATAATTAGTTATTTTCACAGGATCCAAAATATAATTTGAACAATAATAGTTTTTACAATCAATTTAATGAACAAGTTAACGGTTGTATGTAAACCTTTTAAAACTTACAATTGTTGTGACAAACTGTTTGGTCTGAGATTTTATAAGTAATCCCTAATCTAAATAAGCCTTCAGACATGAACAACTTTGTACTACAGTACATGTTAGAATTGGAACAGTTTATACTTGACCTTATGGTTCATGTTTATTCTTTAATATAGTATTTGAATCTGTATGTTGATTTAGGAAATTAGGTTTGAACTTCAGTTTAAAGATTTATTTTGAAATAAACAGATGTGCTCACATTCACCTTTTAAGGGGATTTTTTTGGTTTGAGTTTGATTGTTTTTATCCAAATGGCTCAAACTTCAGGGATATTTGAACCTCTTTCTTTCTATTCTGTCTTCTCTGTGCCACAAATATTCAAGAAGTTAGCTCACAGCTTTAACAGCCTTTAGGTGATCAAATTACTTGACCATACATGTACTTGCATGTGTATAACAATTTTTTAACCTTTGAATTACTGTGGCTAAAGTTATTTTGCATAAAGGTTAATGAAAACAAAGGTAACTCTTGATTATATAAAAAAAGTTATGACTTCAATAATCAATTTATATTCTAGTATGGTCAGATTCTTATACATATGGCAAATATGGCAAATAACTATAATATTTTTATAATGGTATGGTGTTCATGTGATCACCTAATGACCATTTTACCAAAGTTTGGTTAAAATTTAGTCCAAACGAGAAGATTTTTTAATGAATTACCCATAGGGTCCTATGTTCAACTATGTTTGGCTGTGGAAGCCATCTTGGTTCCATTAAATCCTTTTGATGTGATGAGCAGTGGGTATTTTAGAATTTGAATATTTACCATGGGTACCAGTAAATCTTGTTGATGTGATGAGCAGTTGGTATTTTAGAATTTGAATATTTACAATGAGTACAGTAAATCTGGTCAATATGATGAGCAGTGGGTATTTTAGAATTTGAATATTTACCATGGGTACCAGCAAATCTGGTTGATGTGATGAGCAGTGAGTATTTTAGAATTTCAGTCAATATTAATTAGGCATGCATTTCTTATAACAATATATAATTATGAAAAAAGAATATGAATAAAGAGATCCCACTAAACTAGTTTAACCCCACCTCATGTCTCGTTTGCCTGTCCAAAGTCAGGAATTTGGTTATAGGTTTGTCTTTGTGTTATATATTTTGTTACATGTACATTTTTGATAATATTCAGGTAGGAGCAGTATTATTATATGTATACTGGTACACATTTTATATTTGGGCAATTTAAGGCTTTTCACAATGGCTGGTTTTACACCTTTGTTGAAGGCCTTGTGGAGACCTCTAGATTTCTAAATTCTGTTTTTCTTGTGGTTGCAGTCTCTCTGATATTTACCCCTTATCTTTTCTTCTTCATAATATGAGAAAATGTCAAGGAGACTGCACCACATCTTAACAAAGGGCTGGTAATAAAAGACCAAAATCTAGAGGTCTCCACAAGACCTTGGTCAAGGGTGGAATTTAACTTCTTGTGGTGTACTCTGAATTGTTATAAGTTTTTTTCTATTTTTAAGTATTAAAAACTGACATTGAATGTTGTTATTTTTTACAAGGTGGTAAAGAGTGAAATCATACTCTTGTGGCATAATCTAAATGATTAAGCTTTTCTATTTTTGTCTCTCCTGCGACGAAGTCGCGAAAGCGAGACATAGATGTTACTTTGCGGCGGCGGCGGCGTTAGTTTTTTAGAAAGCTCTATATCTCTGAAAGTATTAATGATAGGATGACCAAAGTTAGTGTGCTTATAGTTCGTGATATGAAATTA
>JARWCS010335194.1:0-11887 GCA_034783895.1 Geukensia demissa | reverse complement strand
CTTCATAATAATTTTTTGAAAAAACATGGTTTTATATAAAATATATAGGGAAATTTTGCAGTGGGAACTCATTTATGTCCAATGACTGTACATTGAATCTATTTCAAATTCAACAAATCCTTCATATATGTCTTCTAAAGCCATGAAAGCTGAGAAATGAGAGTTTGTTGGGTTTTTTTTAAGTACAGTTTATCAAAATTTATCTTTAATATTTGAGACATGTCCATTGTAGGTAATGTTTACTTCCATGGGTTCTTATTTCTGTCTGTCTAAGACTGATGCTATTGAATTTCAAAAGATAATGTTTTTTTTCCTCCTGTGAAGAAAGAAAAAATTATGGTAATATTTGTATTGAATATTAATAAAAGTATCATGCACCTATGCATAAAATATTGACAGAATTCTCTCCAAATACACAGAAAGTTACTTTAATAAACAATTTATTTTGAATGATTATCAATATTTATACGCTACAGTAGCAGTTGTTTTGATATTGATCTGGCCACGGATTTACAAATCTTTTGTTCTGCATCTTTTGAATGTTTTAAATGTAACATCTTGATTTGAAGGCAAATTTAACAATAGTATCATGTTTGTAAGAAAACTGAAAAAATACAAGCATGACAGTACTTTTCCTAAAAAATTATGTCAGATATTTTTTTGTGTATAAAAAGATGAAAATTTTAAGTAAGGTGCATTACATTTGACTTTATCGGATCAACAGATTTCAGTTTTTGCTATAAAAAATCATGTAGAAGAATTGGTGTATATAAAAATGTTCAAAATTTATGTTTTTTAAAGGCTTCCACTAGTTGTCAAGTTTGCCGTTAATAATTTCAATATTCCATAAAAAATTAGGGTCATTTGGGTTACCAAAAAAAAATGATTATTTTTGTCTGATTGAATGTAACCCCTCTGTATTAGGACAGTAAAAGAAATCAAGCAGCCACTAAGTAAATGTAAAGATGAAGGGGGGTAGGAGGTACATTTTCGGGACGCTGGGATTGCGATTTTTAATCGACGGGAATTCGGGATTTGTGATTTTATTCACTGGGAATTCGGGATTCAAACGGAGCGGGAGTACGGGAAAACGATATTTTTTCATCGGGAAATCGGGATTTTTATGATTCTGAGATAGCGGGATTGTCTTTTTATGTCAAAAAACTTGATCAGCAGTGCATTTTTCAAATTTATTAAAGCTTCAAAGTATATGACCAAACAGCATACTGTTGTATTTTCTTCATAGATGATCATAGATGAATAAGTGGCAGATCATGGTATATGACCTGAGAATCACCTGATATGATCGAGTTAATCGCGCTCTTCTTTAACTTACGTTATAAGAGAATGATAAGATCATACATATATCGATCCGTGCTCACTCGTAAGCAAACTATACTCCAAACACGAGAAAATTTCAAAATTTCAAACTTACTAACGGGAATTCGGGAAAAGCATTTTTTTAACAGGGACTTCGGGATTGCTAGATTTTTTCAAAGGGAAGCCGGGATCAGAACCCCTCCTTCCCCCCTCATCTATGAACCACGTGGTTTTTATTTTTCTGTGATGATATATTAATGCTGATGTTGAAATCTAATTGGTTGACCCAAGAGGTCACCTAGGATTTTCAAAATCTTATATTACTCTGAAATAAGCCAGTCACTTTTAGATTAATCTAATATTAAAGTCATATAAGATTATAAATCTTAAGGCGTGTACCGGCCTTTATTACCAGAGAAATATATGACACTGGAAATATGGGTATTTCAATTTTCATGGATCTACATAATAAGTTAATTTGTAGAAATCGACGAATTTTCTAAAATTTTATTTAAAATGTCCCACTAAGGTAGGAGACAATATCGGTTATTGCTAGGATACATTCCATTTACGATTCGCGCATTCCATAGACTGGAGATTTCTGATTTTAAACTAGAATCACGTGGTTTAAACTGCATCGAATCATCAGAATTTCTTGCGTTTCAAAATTTCCGTGTCGATTACATTAGATATCCTATTCGTTTATCACTATAGTACATATAGAAAAGGGAGATGTGGAACGTCTTTGTACTGGAAGAGTAATTAATTCAATAAAAATTGGGAAAATAAGTACTATCTTGCATACTGCAGGGATATACTAAATTGCTAATGTACTATGCTGTGTTTATCTTTCTGGACAAGTAAAACAACTGAACTGATGATATATAGTCACACTTAATCAACATTTTCGAGGATGATACTGAATAAATATAGTCATCTGCAATATGTACAAGTAACTTCGGGACTTTGAAAAGTTAGAAGTGGAAGCGAAAGAAAACCGAAGAGCCAGGCAAAAGGGGAAAGTAAACAGACTCGGCAATCTCAAGAATGCAAACAAGAACGAACATGCCACATATATTTATAAAACTAAACTATGAACAATGCGAACCCACCAAAAACCGGGAATGAAACTGTTCAACGTTGCATATTTTTTTTATTTTCGTTGAAATAAATATGTGAAGTAAATAGAGTAAAATATATTTATCTTTATTTAATTTTACCTACAGTTATTCTTCAAAAAACATCACCAGAAAACAATTACACAGTTTTTCATATCTGAGTAAAATACATTTCTGTCAAATTATTAGATATGTATAGCTGACTCAAGTAAGTTTGGTTTATACAAGGCTCAAAATTTGTACTCGATTTATCCAGTTATGATTTTAAGTTTAAATGTGTTCCAAATCTCCAATATGGAATATGCTTTTACCTGTGGAAGTTTAGATTCGACTGTCATTTGGTGGATGGCTGTCTCATGGACAATCTTGCCAAATCTCCTATTTTTATACTGATTAGAAAAAAAACCAGAAAACTGTATTCAATATGTTTACACTTTATGAAAAAATAATTCAATATACATGTATTTATAGTATAAGACTGAACCACACGAAGGGTTTTAGTCATAAAGAATTAACTGCGTATAGAAAGAAAGACTGTACTATTTTTGAATAGTAAACCTTATATGATATTAATATTAGAGCTCGAGTTTTGGGCATAGAAATATTTAGATGAAAAAGTCTTCAACAAGTGTCTGCTGGACATCAGGTAAAAATGCAAAAAATATTTTGCCGCAAATCGACCTCAGTTGGGAGAATTTTGACTAGGAACCCGAGTAAGGCTCTTATATAGACCCCCTCCCCGCGTACACAGACGCTAAAATATAAATGACTATTTCAAAATAGGAAAATAACTATGTATTCCTTACCCTTCGTTCACCCCCGGTTTTTAGGGGGGTCAACATTGTTCATATTTGTGTTTTTAGTTTTATATTTATCTATGTCATGTTCCTTCTTGTTCGTGTTCTCGAGCTTGCCATGACTGGCGACTTTCCTCTTTTAGTTGGCCCTTCGCTTTTCTTCCGCTTACTCCACCCTTCGTAATCACAGTAATGTTAATAATATTTTTCTGTTGATTAAAGTAATTAAATTGTTTGTTTGAGATTATATTTCATAAAATGCATTTAAAATCATCGACAGATGAATGAGATCACTGATAAAAATGTATTTTACACTCAGATTTGACAGTACTGTAGGAGTGATGACTTATTCTGACCAGTACATAGAGGTCAGTGTTGCCGTGCCCACAGGTACCCTATACGGACTAGGAGAACACACGGGACCACTTCTACTGAAACCTAAGGATGGCGCTAAAATAACATTCTGGGCACGTGATCAGCCACCTTATGTATGTCAACTTATAATCAGTTTCATTTATGTTCAGTTAAATTTGTGACTTTAAATAATCTTTTCTATTCAATTTTGAAAAACAAGAAGTTGTAGTTTTTCGCAATGAATTATAACTTTAGATGTAATTATTTCTGTTACTGATTTTTTAAAATACTTTGAAACTTCAGCCCGACCGAAACCTGTATGGATCACATCCCTTTTTGCTTGGACTAGAGTCGGATGGAAAAGCTTTTGGAATATTTCTACTGAATAGCAATGCTATGGGTAAGTGTGTATTTGTTTTGTCTCAATACATAATGCCGAAAATGTGGAATGTTTTTCCGTGTCTTTGACAGCTTATCTTTTAATCAGATATTAATATTGGTATAATACTCATAATAACCATATACTCTTGCTTTTTCTTTTGTAAGTAACTTACTTCCAGATGTTTTGGCTTTTTGCCTTTTTGTGATTAAATTACATTTGATGGTACATGAAGTTGTCATCTCTTACATAAGTATGTCGGTATGGAGTAGAATACTTTTGGACACCCGTGTGCAATTAAATCGACTTTAAATGTGTTTGCTGAGGAGATACATAAGAAGCAAACAACGTATCATGTTTTAACTAATTTGTCTCCAATATTGATCGATTATTGCACCCTCTCTTATACAGAACTTACAGACATTTGGCAGTTATGGTAAAGATTTCTAAATACTTTTCCAAAGGGGCAGACAGAAATCGCTAGTCGGAGGACAGACAAGACCATGGTCAACAAAATGACACGAAAGACAAATATAGAACACACAACACTACACAGAACTAAAGCTGGAGTTACACAACCCCTACAAAACCAGGGTGAGTTCAGGTGCTCCGGAAGGGTAAACAACTCCTGCTCCACTAGTTGCACCCGTCGTGTTACTCAGTAGACAAAGCAAATGTATAGTTACAATCGATGTTCGTCAAAACCAGTAACGGAACGGATTTATATTCATTTGTGAAATGATTATTTCGTACCGGTCAACCAGATCATGATGGCGACCGAAAAACATTCATGTTTTCTATCATACTTGCTATATAATTTTTCGCTGAATACACCAGATACAAATCAACCAAAATCCAAGCCCAGAATGGTAAATAGTTCCTGTTACTTTACAAATTTTGTCAATTTCCAGATCTTCTTAATTTGCCACAACCTTGGCACACTGAAAGATCTGGTTGCCATCAGATAAATCCTAAAAATGAAAAAAAACTTCATTAGAACTTTCATTACAGAGATTGGATTGGAGAACACCAGCCCAGTTGTAGTGAATTATAAGACCACTGGAGGTATCCTGGATTTCTACGTATTTTTGGGTCCCTCCCCTGACGAAGTCATACAACAGTATTCGGAAGTTATTGGAAAGACAATGATGCCACCCTATTGGTCCCTCGGGTTTCATTTGTGCCGCTGGGGGTATACTAACACAGCAAATTTAAGACAGATCATCAACGACATGAGACATCAACAATTACCTTACGTAAGCATCATTTATAGTATTAAGGAGCCAGACATCTTATTATATGTCATTCCTTTTTTCACATTCAAATGCACAGGAGCAAAAAATGTTGGTATTATCTCGAAATGAAACACGAAAAATATGATGGTGTTGCAGAATTCGGTGCTTTTCATTTGCACTCTTTTTATTTCATTTGCGCCCTTTTGAGTTATGCACCACTTTCCCACTACTGATTTGTCTTAAATTCCATTTCTTATGCAATCATGCTTGTCTTAGATGGAATCTGCAGCATTCGATTCTTTTGCATGATTCTTGTGAATAAATGCCTAACAATAACATCGTATCAAATGTTTTGACACTACTACTTTATAAGTATAAACACCAATTATTACCCAATAAAGCAAATACTGACCTTTGTATTAAAACAGTTTTAGACCCTCGATGTATATCGAATTCATTTCTGATTTATACAAAATTACTAATTATCTAAGTGGCAACGATTAAAGGTAAACACAAGAAAAAATTTTGTCCTTCAGAGATTTAGGGTGTTGTTTCTATCATTGAGTTGATTTTTGATTATGAAATTGATAATAATCTACGATATTTTATCTGTTTATTTTTAGGATACACAGTGGGCTGATATAGACTATATGGACAAGTATAAAGACTGGACGTTAGATCCTAATAACTTTGCTGACTTACCAGACTTAGTTAATGATTTACATAGCTATGGGATGCATTTTATACCGATAGTGGTATGTTTAAATACAAAATCAGGAAAAGAGCAAACCTTTTTTATTAAATTACCCAGCTGTTGTAGGTATCTGAAAAAGAAAGCTTACAGACATGTGCAAAATTGCGGTCATAGATCTATCAAAATAATTGCTTAACCATAAAATATTTATTGAATGGAGATCTTTAAAATGTTTATTTTCAGGATCATGGAATAAGAAGTACTCAGGTTTGTGCACCATACGATGACGGAGTCAAAAGGGGAGTTTTGATCAAAACACATGACAATTCTAATTTTATTTTCAGGATCCTGGAATTAGTAATATTCAGGGTTATGCTCCATACGATGACGGAGTCAGAAGGGGAGTTTTCATCAGGACACATGACAATTCTAGTTTTATTGTCGGCAAGGTAGGATCCTACATTTTTTAAAGCAGATTAGGTTATAGTGTATTAACATGTGGTTCAAAGGTGTTTGAAAATTACATATAAATATGGTTTTGTTTGGGACAATGCATGGGGGACAGGTATGTGGGATAATTAATAATTTCAATATTTTCAGTATAAACATGTATTACTTGGTTGTATTTTGGAGTGTTAACAGGTATTTAGTATTTTATTATTATAATGGTACTTTAAAAAACCATAATATAAATATTTCAAAATTTTTATTATTAACACTAGCCAAGTAAAAAATAAAACCGTTTCAAGAGTAAATAATAGCAACATACAAATTCAAAAAATAATTACAACACACGGATTCCCAGAAAATAAAAAAAAAACACGGATTCACAAGACAATAAAACACAGATTCACAAGATAATAAAAACACTGTTTCACTGAATAATATAAAAAACGGATTCACAGAAAAATAAAAACACACGGATTCAAAGAATAAAAAATACGGATTCACTGAATATTAAAAAAAACGAATTCAAAGAATAATAAAAACACACGGATTTACAGAATAATAAAAACACTGGTTCACTGAATGATAAAAACACAGATTCACAGAATAATAAAAACACACTGATTCACTAAATAATACAAAAACACGGATTTACTGAATAATGAAAACGCACGGATTCACAGAATAATAAAAACACGAAGATTCACAGGATGATAAAAACACTGATTCACTGAATGATAAAAAAAACACGGACTCACAGAATAATAAAAACGCAAGGATTCACAGGATAATAAAAACATTGATTCACTGAAGAATAAAAACACGTTATCACAGAATAATTAAAACACGGATTGACTCAATAATAAAAACACACGGAATCACTGAATAATAAAAGCACGGATTCACTGAATAATAAAACCACAGATTCACTAAAAACACACAGATTCACTGAATAATACAAACACACGGATTCACAGGACAATAAAAACACGGATTCACAAGACAATAAAAACATGGATTTACAGGATCATTAACGACATGCATTTATTGTATGATAGAAATTCACACACTTACTGAATAATCAAAAACACACGGATTCAAATGATATATCAATAGTCCAACGAACATTCTGTCATAAAATCAGTGATATGAAATAATTCCTGTTTATTCTGTAGTCTGCTCGTTGACCTGTATATACGTTTAATGTTTGGCTGGTCTCATCCGCGGCTTAGTACTTGATCATGGTACCTTCATAGGTAATTTTTTCCTAAAGGCACTAGGGTAGGGTGTCAATGTCTGGATGTAGGTGCTGGATAACCTTGCTAAACTGCTTTAAGTTATTCAAAGATACCAAAGGGGCAGACAGAAATCGTTAAGTCAGAAGACAGACAAGACCATGGTCAACAAAATGAAACGAAAGACAAACATTGAACACACAACAATACACTGAAAACTAAAGCTGGAGTAACACAAACCATACAAAAATCAAGGTGAGTTGTATAGTAGACTATCGGAAATCTGAAAATTTTATATGTCTGCCCCTGGGTTATGTGATATTTTTGTTGATTTGTTTGCTCAATATCGCATCTGTTATATCAGTATGTTAAACTTGTCAAAATGTGTCTAAAAGGGATATAACAGGGTCTTTTTACGACAATGAAGGTCATCACAAAAAATCATGTTTTTGCTTTTATGTACAGATTATGTATCACTTATCAACTGCGTTTGAAGATTATACTTTGAATATATGAACAAAGTTAACTTCATTTGAACCCGTTCTTAAGCTCATCTTCTTGACCGAATTCGTTATTTTTGATATACGGGTCCCTGACAATATTATAATATTTCTGCTGCAGACTGTTAACATGTAAACCCTCTTACACGAAGCCTACGTTAAATAAAGCGGATATTTGGCAAGAAACTCGTGAATTTTTTACAAATTGAGCATTCGGATTGTTTAGCCTAGATTTCACTCTGGACGTTAAAATAAAGTTTATTAAGCATTTAATAAATTATTATGGAAAGCATATTCACTTACATTCAATCGATATAAAGATAAAAACTTCAACCATTTCGCGTTATAGAACTTATTACATGAAATATCTTAAAACTTTGTGATACATTATCTACATTTGATGAATGTGATAAAAGTAACGCACTTAGCAGTTGTCCCTGCCATCGGATTTGGCTTTTCATTTCGATTTGTTTGGATTTGAGTGCTTCTTTTGCTATATTTGAATCTTTGACTTCCTGTGTTTCGGTTCTAATGCTACTGATGAGAGGTGACTCCTTGAAATGGACATAAAGCATACCTAAATTTTCCATATTTATTTAACATTAGTAATTTTGTATTATGAATATTTTCATATTTTGTATTTTGGGGGCCTTTTACAGCTTCCGTTATGGTATGGACTCCGGTTCATAATTTAAGGCCATTTTGGACTTGTGGGATTTTGTGCATTATCAACTATTTATCTGATCTGTAAGGAAAGTACAGAATAAACCATACGAGTCAATCATACGAGTGAATGTTCTAAATATATTAGAAGTGACCGGGCCATCTCGTTGGAGAATAAAAACATTTCAACTGGATTGACATGCCAGCTCATTAAGACCATAAACCATTTTCAGATCTGGTAAAACAAACCGGAAAATCCATGTTGGTAAATATCTACAAGATTACTGCGGAACCATCGAAATTATCAAAGACAGCATCAGCGTACCAGTGCTTAACTGAAGAGGGGGTTTGATGGTTAAGATGATAACTACAACTGATTTTTCTAGAAAAAAAACAGAGACTTGTGCGACCTTCAAACGAAAAACATTATAAGTAGACGCAGTATCGTGTTCTATGGCTAGCGCAAGGAAGATATTACTCCATTCTCCATAGAACCAACAGAAAACCTAGGTTTCAAATACTGTTAGAATAGTACTGTAAAAGATGCCTACTGCAAAATTTTTGTACCTGTGGTCGAGCAGACCCCTTTTTTACACACACTCGAAGCAAACACAATAACATTTGACTGTCGAGGCACTTAAGTGTCGGGTCAAACTTTGTCCTGTCTTTTCCTTGACAGGTTCAAGTAGTACTTCGCGAACGTGTAAGGGAGTTGTTTGACTAATTGTCATTAAATATTTCTAAATCTTTCTTAAACGGCAGGGTATGTAATTTCGAACACATATATTCTAAACAGCCGAAAAATTACACTTGAAATTTTGCAAATTTGTTCTTGGCACACACTCAAAAGCCACCAACTTTGCAGTGTTATCAGAATTGGGACGATTCCCAATAACTTTTGATATAGTTAAAGCTATGCTGAAATTCTATTATAGGGCTGAAAAATGTGAAAATAGTTTTCCTTTGCTATATGATGCCTTTACTGAATCGAAGACATTGGCAGAACTAAAAAAACCTACTTGGTATATGTCTACTAAAAAGTTAACTGAACAAATTAAATCATACCAGCCAACTCTAAAGGAGGGAACAATAATCACTGAGACAATTTTAAAAAGGTCCTTTTTAGAAGAATGGAAGAAATCTCGTAACATTCACTCTGATGGAAAATTAAGTTCATATGTTATTTTCAAAAATTACTTTGGGTTGGAAAAATATCTTGGCATCATAAACAATTTTGAAATGAGAAGGAGTCTTACAAGGCTGCGACTTTCAGCTCACCAATTACTCATTGAAAAGGGTAGATATATTGGTATCCCTCGGCACAATAGAATATGTCCCAGGTGCTCCAGCAATGAAGTTGAGGATGAAATACACTTTCTGTTCAATTGTACTTCTCTAGCGGATGATAGAAAAGCACTCTATGCAAAAATTGACATAATTTGCAAGAACTTTAAAAATCTAGATCTGAAGAGTAAACTTATATGGCTCATGAACAATGAAGATAAGGAAATACTATTAGAATTATGTTTATTCATAAAAAAGAATGAAAAACATCACAGCAATGCAGCTGGAGCATCTGGTTAAACTTTATATAAGTAGTGAAACTGTCTTTGATTTGGCTATGTGCTCTTATACATTTGTGCTCACTGTATAATTTAATCCGGACAAGGATGGATGCGACTTATATTAGAAGTATTGTGGTCCTATTGCACCGTCCCTTGGTGAACCCTGCAGTTGGGCGACTTATTTTAACTTGCCTTTCTGCACTGATCACGAGGAGGACTACATGCCTACTTCTTCTTATTATTATTTTTTTTTTAATCGTAATTTGTTCGAATTTAAGATTCACGTGTGCGGTCCGTGTTGCATCGTCCCTTGGTGACTTCTGCTTTTGGATAACTAGCAATACTTGTCTATTTGCACCAGTCACGAGGTGGACTGCAACAGTGATTGTTTCATTTGAACTTTTAACTTGCTAATTTATTAGAATAACATAACAGAAATTACTGCACATATACAATATTATATAAATATTTAATTGATTGAAGTTGCACTAAGTGGCAATTAAAATTATATGTACATATACATTTACGTGGAAATGCGCAGATAGGGAATGCAAAGATTATGCATATGTGTACTGAGTTTTTTTCATTGCCAGTTTGAAGACAGTTTCTTTCATATTTATTATTAATATTGAACTCTATAATATATTGTTTGGAAACCAGTTGTCTATCAGTATCTCTTGAATTAGTATATCATATGGACATATTATATGTTATATATATATATACTGACTATTAATTGTTAATTGCTACTGTATTATCTTCTGAAATTAATCATTGTAATGACTCTGCTCCTTGTGGGACCTTGATTTTGGAATAAAAATATCTTATCTTATCTTATTACTGTAACTGGGAGCCTGAAAACCCAAGAGACCAAAACGATGTTGCTATTTATCAGGATAAAAAATACTTTCATAAAGTAGCTTATCTACGAAGAGAAGATGCTGCTGTTATAAGTGAACTTTTTAAGAAAACTGTAATAAAAAATTACTGTTTCTTAAAGCCAAAGGCCCCACCAACAAAATTTGGAAAGAGAACAGGGCCAATGCAACGTTGTAATGTAGCCTTTATTTGTCATGAAGACAAGGAACAAATTGCTGAGGGACTATGTTCTAATTACATCAACAAAATATACTGATTTAATGGCACTTGTAATACATGTTTGTAACGTTAGAGTTGAAATTTCACATTGTTTATCTGTTTACACTTTTGCATGAAGCTTCAGTGACTTACATTGTAGTTACGAAGCTTCATTATAATCTTTTTTAAAAAATCAGGAGCTGTCCGAATTTTACCAACTATGTCCGAATTTCACCAATTGCAAAAAAAAAATCATTCTTATATTCATTCTTGATTAAAACCTTTCGGAACTCTCTGGAGTTTAGTTATATAACATCGAAAAGTCAATTCAAATCGGACCACGGTAATGGTAGGATGCTAAATAAAGTAATGTTGAAAACGTAATGCGTTTAATACCGTTTGTGTCCGAAATATTACAACATTCCCCTAATGAACTTGACCCGAATATATCAGCGTTTGACCCGAATATATCAATCGATTCTCCCAAAGTTTCATCCAGTATT
>JARWCS010335184.1:0-11888 GCA_034783895.1 Geukensia demissa | reverse complement strand
CATCATTGAAAAGATATATATATTCTCTTTTCAAAACTATCTAGTTATATTGATTTCTGCTACGAATAAAAAGTTGTGGCTAAAATAGTAGCCCTACCCCTACAAATATTTGTCAAAAAACCAAGTTTTTTGTCTGTCAACTCTTATACATTTACCTTTGTGACTTTATATGCAGATTTCTTTATGTTTCTTAATACATTTGATTACTTTGTTGTGTTTTATTGCCCTAATATTGTTTTTTTTTGCGAGTTATAGTGTTCAAATGTCAAAAAAAAAAAACCAATTTAGAAAATTGCAGAATTTTCCCAAATTTCCTTATATTTTAAATAGGCTTGACATTTGAGTTATTATATGGCTATAAACTGATATTAATTTAGTAAATGTATATATGAGGCATCGAATGAGCCCAATGTTTCATTCATCAAGTGATTTTAATTGGCAATTTTCGCGAAAATATGACCCCTACCCCTAAATTATTTGAAATAAATTTCAAAGCACCAACCCATATGTGAAAAAGATACAATAAACTTTGCTTTAAATGATGTAAAATACATTTTAATTATAAAACAAAGTATAATTTATCATTTAAACACCATTTTTTGTCCAAATTATGACCTTAAACTTCGAAAAATGGTTGATTAACATATTTCAGATTTTTGTTAAATTTCCGTAATATCAGTCTAACTAAGATATTTCAAATATATATGAGTTCTTATATGGCTATAAACTGCAATCAGTTAAGTTAAAGTATATATAAGGCATTGAATGAACCCCAAATAATATTCATAATATGATTTACCCCCTAACCCTATTTTTTTATTGAATAGCCAAAAACAAGCCATGTGTGAACAAGAAAGAATAAATTTTGTTTTAAATCATGTAAATTACTTTCCAGTTACAATAAAAAGCATAATTTATCATGTTAACACGATTTCTAACTGAATTGTGGCCTTGAACTGTAAAAAATCGGTGATTAACATTTTTCAGATTTCTGTTAAATTACCCTGTAAATAGTTTAATTAAGGTAAAAGGGTTTTTTTGGTAAAAATAATTTTTTTAATACAAATATAAGGTTTATATAGGGTTAATAAATTCAAATGGTTTGTGCTTTAAAAAATAATCATTGGAGCTTTACACTACGTTAACTTTTTGTTTTCTGGTTGCATTTTCATTTTTGTCGTAATAAAAAGTATGCTAAGATGATCAGAAATATGCACAAATAGAGATTTTTAATAGCCTTGTTTCTCTTCAGTTCAACAATGATAAAAAATAATATTGTTTGCATAAAAGAAATGAGAAAAGAAACCAAGAAATGAAGCCTTCCCCTTTTAAAATATGCGTAAAAATTAATAATTTACACATTATTGAAACATTTTTAATCTTCAGTGCTATAAGATGCACTATATTTTATGGAATATAGTAAAACATTATAACTTTCCTTTTGAAACACCATCAATGTTTATTTTAGTCAGGTTTAGGTGGTAAGAATTAACAACTAGGGGTTTTAAAATTTCAGCTTTCCCCTTTTCTTTATTTCTACTATTACAAACTTAGTGTTGTGATGCTAAAATTTCATTTGATGGATAATACCATGTATCATATATCAAACTGACATTTTATGACAACCGTTAATATCAACATATCTTTTTCATATAAATACTACCAATAACCAAAGAAATGTAGACAAGGCATTATTGAAGAAAACGGAAATATACCAAGAATTAGATATTATATAGACTGTAGTATTAAATTGATAACCAGTTTTATGTTTCATATAAAACATCATCAAATAAACGAAATGATACGATCACCAAAAAACTCTGTACAGATAACATCCCCAAAATAAATAAAAAAGGTGAAATTTTAAATTTTAAAACTTCTATTTTATATTCTAATCACATAAAACTAACTGAAATATACGTTTAGATGATTTTAATGGTAAGGAAATAATAATTTTGACTATTAAACATAAATTGATTATATATATATATATATTTCACCAAAAACTACAAACGAAAAAATAGGGGTAAATTATTCATTATTATTAAAAATCTGTAAAAGGGGGAGACTAATTTTCTCAGTTTTCTATTGAATTGGTTCATGCAAATTAAACTTTCTTTTAACTGCTTAACTGGCAAGACATCAGGCTTTTGACAAATCCTTATTTGTGGAATTTTCACAATGTTAACATACTTTTTATTGCCCTCAAAGCAGAAATTGGAACCTAACATAAAGAAAAGTTGCAACAGTATCAAGCTGCATTGATTATTTTCTAATACACGAACCATTTTAATGTAGCAAAAGCACTTAAATAACTTAAAATAGCTATTAATACACATATATAAAGTTATCTAAATGCGTTTTGTGGTCTTTGACCTTCATGTGTCCTCAAAACATGCTCCATTACTGCATTTTATCGAAAATACAAGCTTTTTCCGTGAAAAGATGATAATCAGAATAAAAATATTTAAATTTGAATATTTTGACTTGAATTTATATTTTATTTGTTATTAAGAATATTATTTCACCAGCAATAATGAAATCTCAATGAAAGTGTTTTACTGAAATTTAAAAGAAATCTGAAATCTGCTTATCATGCACCCATTTTTGAAACTTTTTGGCCAAAATTCGTATAAAAATGGTGTTAACATATATAATGCTTTGTATTATAATAAAGAAGTAATTTACATTATTCAAAACAAAATTGTTTGTTTCATTTTCACACATGGCTTGTATTTTGGAAACACAATTAAAAAATTATAGGTAGGGGTATCATTTTCGCAAAAATTACCTATCATAATAACCATATGAATAAAATATTGGGCCCATTCCATGCCTTACATACACTTTTACTTAGTTAATATCAGTTTGTAGGCATATAATATCTCAAATGTCTAGCGTATTTGAAATATCTTAGTGAAACCGATATTACGGAAATTTAACAGAAATCTGAAATTGGTTAATTACCCATTTTTAACCGATTAAGGTCATAATTTGGACAAAAATGGTGTTAACAAGATAAATTGTGCTTTGTTTTATAATAAAAAAAGTAATTTACATTATTTAAAGCAAATTTATTGTTTCTTTTTTACAAATGGGTTGGTGCTTTGAAATTTATTTCAAATAAATTAGGAGTAGGGGTATATTTTCACGAAAATTGCCAATCACAATCACTTTCTGAATGAAATATTGGGCTCATTTGATGCTTTATATATACATTTACTAAATTAATATCAGTTTATAGCCATAAAATAACTCAAATGTCTAGCGTATTTAAATTATAGGGAAATATGGGAAATTCTGCAATTTTCTAAATTGGGGTTTTATGGACATTTGAACACCATAACGGGCAAAAGAAACAATATTGAGGCAATGAAACACAACAAAGTAATCAAATGTGTTAAGAAACATAATAAAATCTGCATATAAAGTCAGAAAGGTAAATATGTAAGAGTTGACAGACAAAAAATTTGGATTTTTGTCAAATCACTGTTGGGGTAGGGCAACTATTTTTACCACAACTTTTTATTCGTAGCTTAAATCAATATAACTAGACATGTATTGGAGAGGGGATACATAGGCCGTTCTATTGACTCCTAACAGGTCTACTTTTTATTTCGGGAACTTATCTATAATTACCTTTGAAAATCTAAAATGGTTAAAAACCATATTGGCAAAAATATCCAACGGGGGTATTAAAAGACCCCCAAATCACAAATGCGTTCCACAATTTGTAATGTTAACATGTTTTTTCTTTAATAACATTTTTAAGGGACAAAAAAATTGGTCCCATAGAAATGTGGGGTGCACGGTAGGCTATCCTAGCCCGCGGACTATTATAAGAATAAAAATTAAAATATGGGATAGAAAGGGAATTCAGAATTACAAACGCATAAGGCAATAGTACTATACAGGACGATAATAGCCTTATTGATTTGCAGGTCATCAGGTCAAGGGACCAACTTCTTTTGAAAACCATTAAATGATATTGATTAATAATAGCTTAGTTTCTGCCTTAATGTGATGCTTATTGGAACATTCATATTCTTTTGACAATGCACACTTTACTAATATTCCATGTCTCTTTAGATGTGTTAATTGGGTCATACCTGTCGAATACAGTGTCAGTTCTACGAACTAGGCCGATTATTAAATTGTACAGCACAATTGAAATCGAGCCAAAGCTAATTCCTCTTAACTCTTCGGGACTACAGTGTCAACAGAAGGATTTGAAACCATGCGTAACTGTTAATTTATGTTTCAACTACACTGGTGACAATGTTCCTGCTTCCATTGGTAAGTTTTGTATTATTAAATACGACATCCGACGGACATTGCTGTATGGATATGTAATTCGAAAGTTATGTTTACTAATGATGTAAAGATGTTGTACATTTATTTATGCTGTTTACGTGTTCCAACATCTCATCCCAAGCATTGCCATATATAATAATTTAGATAAATTTTTAACAATTAAAGATAAAGACAATTCAGCCAAATGAATTAGTAAAAAAAGAAACATACCATAAGTTTTAATATCATAAGTGCATATTTTACTATACTCTATATCAGGCTTTTATGGAGTGTGATTTTCGAACTATCTTAAATTATAAATGTGTTTCTGCTTTTATATTTGTTTGAAATCAAAAGAAAGAATTATTCCACAGTTAACGGTTTATGTTTTACATTATGCATTAACGTTAGCATACATTTTTTGCGATTTAACATTGAGATTTGGCCACCTTCATTTTTTGACGATAACACTTAATATTGACCTAGATAAAGTTATTTCAAAATTGCGCACATTTCTTTTGTTCGGACCGTCCGTCGCGATTCATATAAGTAGAACTACTTTTAAATTTCAATTCATGTGAAAGCATGTTTGTATGTTATCTAATCCTAGTTTAATTACTTAATTATTACGCAGCGTTGACAATGTGTACTACCGGTCTCGCGCTTGCGAGTGCAAAGAACCATTTCCGGCAAACAAATAGCTGATTTTACAATGTGAAATCCCCGTCGAGAATTAAAAACTCGGCGGAGCTTTAAATACATCGTGATTGGTAAAAACTATTATTGCAACTTGCTTGCACTTTTTTTAATCTACAAAATAAACACTGTTTTACAAGTATGCGACAGACAGTTTTTCTTTATAACCTTTTTACCCGTTACAACAAACTCTGACATAGAGTATATAAAACTAGGTTTATCTCCCTTCTTGAACTCTTTATTTTTTACTTTAGTGATTTCATACAATGTAACGACTGATTTACTGAGGATGAAAGCTAAGAATCCAAGCCGCGTACATCTAGTTTTTGACGGAAAGGACCATGAGAAGTCTTTAATACAGGAGGAAACACTTCAGATTAATAATGGAACAGGAAAATGTGTTGTGATCTACGCTGTTGTTCAGGTTGGTATAGATGAAAACACTTAACAACATGATAAACGTTCAAGGAAAAATGTTATCATGTATTCTGCTTATCATGTTATTGTAGGGGGAAATGTATCAAAAAAGAGGTGTCTTGTGATCTATTTTGGTAGTCAAGTGAGTATAGAGGCAGATGATAAACATATATGGAGCATCAGAATTAGAAGTTAACATTATTGTATTGGAATATTTGCCGATATCAAATGACGATTTAATGGTTGTAAATTTAGTTTACTGGCGACGCGTTAAACGGATATTTGCCACCATCAAATCAAAATTGATACCAGCAAATCTCCAAAGACAATACTGTTAAATCCTTTCTAATGCAAATGAATAAATTTACGCCGAATCTTTTTATTTTCAGATCAATGTAGTTTATCCGACAGCATCAAACGTGGATTTGATGCCATGGAAATTTCAAACGTCATCCAATCGTTACAATCACTGTTGCATTAGAATATAGGGTTTGATGTTGATGAATACGGTGCTTATCTTATATCTTTCCGTATTGTTTAGAAATGCAGAAAACCTGTTTGGTAAATTGTGATTTAAGTAATTGTATCATCCATTGTAGAATGTCAATAGGCAGTTTTATGATTCATTGAAGGAAGGACTAGTGATTGAGGTTAGCTATGGTTTGAGTAGTGAGCCTGTTCCAGGAGAGGTTCAACCAATACTCCACAATGTTACAAGAATCAAACAGGCATCCGTACGTTAAAAGTGATATAAGTAGACATATGTCATCTGACAATCATACCTTTAGACATTGTGTGAGTGTTGTTTCACAGTTTGCATTATGACCTGTACAGATCTCTGTGGCCTATTACCTACTGTGATTTCATTATACTTCGTTGGATACTTATTTTCGTGGTTTTCGTGGGTGCTGTCCAGCCAAGAATTTAAGTATCCATCAAAATGTATATTTTACATTACGTATCATTAGAAAATTGCACAACAACGAATTCTAACATCCTCGAAACTATTAATTTTTGCTGAACCACGAAAATTGGTACCCACGAAAATAAATGAATCCACAGTATACGGCGAGAGTTCGAGTTCTACTTTATACAATACAAAAAGGGGTTAGTTTAACTCGCATCACATATGATTATATGGTTTGTCAGTTACCTGCTCAAGATCGGTGGTTCTTTTCGGGTACTGCAGCTTCATACATCAGTCACACTGACCGCCACAATATGACTGAATAAGTGGCGTTAAACCCAAATCAAACACAATTTACATGGTAGCTTATTGTAAAGAAGTTACGCAGTATTAGTTGATTAACTGGCATAAGTACAAAAAGACACATATCTACAAGAATGTAAATGTGAACTCGACCTTTCTACGATTCTATAAAATTTTAAATCTGCTAATCACACATTCTTTAACAACTTTTTAATTGGTAAGATATGATTGGACATTGTATATTTTGTAAGCTTTGCAATCTTATTCTGTTTTTGACGAATGTTTTAGGCAAACTTTTCTACTGGATGTGCAGGCACTTGTCATCCGGAACTACTACTTGATATGTCTCTCCGTCCAAATGAGATTATACTGGGAGTTACGACGGATATTGTGTTAGAAATAAAAGTTTTAAATATAGGTGATACCTCATATGGTACACAGATTATCATAGACACGTCGGAAAACACCAAATATATTGGATATTACCAACCAGACAATGAAATAACAGAGAGAGTTGTGTGTAGCCAGGTTATTATCAATTCGAGTATTGTGTGTACTTTGCCTGATATATTGTTTCAACAACAAAAAGCTGTAATATTTGTCCGATTTGTTTTAAACATGGATATATTACTCTCCACAGAAGAAACACTTGGTAATTTTAAACACAGAATTGTCTTTAAAGCTCGAGCTAAAACATCGAGTTCGAGTCTTAATAATAATCTATCAGAAAAAAGTAGGACGTTGGTAGCAACAGTGAAACAGGATTCACATATAAAGTTAACTGGGTACGTTCTATAATGTGACAGTTATATTGATTAATTACTCTTAATATAGTTTAAAATGAAAAAAAAACAACAAAAACATTGTTTAAGAATGATATAATTCATAAAATAAACCGGTTTTTTTAAATTAAAAACTAAAAAGTGATATTGATTGAATGCTCTCGATATAAGTGGCTGATTTCACGAGATTGATAACTGTATTTCGGACATAAGAAATATTTGCCTTCAATACGGATGATTAATCTGGAGAAAAATGCAGAACTCCTGACTTTAATAGCACCTCTTCTTGTTTACTTATTTAGCAAATTATTGTTACATTTGAATTTCTTCACACTTCATTTGGGACGTCTTATAGCTTTTAATATAGTGTGGATATTTGTCCATCATTGAAGGCCTTATTGCCACCTATAGATTTTGTAACTTTTGCGTTTTTAGACAATCATGCCACATCTCCTTTCTCTGTAGTCAAAATTACAATAAAAACAAGTACCAGCTATTAAAGGTTTACATTTGATTAACATTTTTTATATTTAGATGAAAATAAATTATTCAAATTAAGATTAAAATTATTTCTTAACTTCTGAATGTATTATTGTTAAAATGAACAAATTTATATGCTTTAGGAGAGCCATACCAGAACAATTAACCGTGTCAGAGGAAGCAGAATCAGTCTTAAGGTTCATCCATCGATATGACGTTATTAAACGGGGACCCAGTCCTTTGTATCATGGATATATCCGTATATGTTTACCTGTCAAAACACAGACAGGAAAAACCATGATGACAAGGAATCAAATAAGGGTGAGATTTGATTTTAATTCGTGTGAATTTGGTATTGAGATAATGGCGTATTTTAGCTCATAAAACACCCAATGAAGTTCTGAAATTATCTAGAGAACCAAGAATAAATAAAATAAAATAAATCAAAAGATTATTTTTTTTAATTTCAAACTATATTTTGGAAATATTGTAATATTTGATTCCTGTGGTCTTGACAGTATCCTTTTCAAAGTGATTGTGAAATGAAGAGGATTTTATTTATTTGTAGGTTGATGTAGGTCCACTTCTTACTTGGAAGATCATCCGATATTCTGATGAGGTTTTTTATAATCCTGCTCAAAGTAATCTGAGTGAACCATCCTCTGAAACATCAGAACCTCAAACTGCAACAGGTGTTTCGACTTATAGGTTTCCAGAAAATGCATCTGAAGGTCTTCTTCGCAAACAACAAGAAAAACTTGTTCATGATAGCACGAAAAACCAACGAACGTTTTTGGAAATCGTATGTTAAACTGCTACGATGCTTTCATCTTAACAAACTACACGATACTATCAAACTAAAACTTTATTTCAATGCCTAAGTATACTTATTCAAGAAAAAAAAATTAAAGTTGAAAAGTCTGATTTTTTTTTATAACTTGGAAATTAACGATCGTTAATCTGTTTGACTTGCTTTGGTACGTGTGACTATTGAAGCAGCGTTTTTTGATAGTCAAATCTCATTTTACGGCAAAGGCAGATGGTGGCACTTTTGTTCAGGATTTATTTTTTTGTAAAACCTGACATAAAGATACTATTGCTATGGTCACTATCACTTAGGACAGATCCCACTTATGCATGTTTTAAACATTTAGTTTCACAATGTTTTAATATTTCTATCCTATTATAGGTTTGATGCTAAGTTTGACTAGCCTGTTTTGTCTAGTAGACTCTTGCATGTTGTGTTGATCTAAAAAACTTGGTGTCACAGTTACGTTAATATCTAAGTTAAGCAAAATTTGTTATATTAAATAAAAGTACACTTTGTCATTTGCATTAGGCAACGGAAAAAACAGACCTATCCTAGGGGACATCTAAATTTTGGATTGACTAATTGATGATTACGTCATTAAATGAATCACAACTGGATGATGTGATGACTTTGTTTCTTTTAGAATAAAAGATTCTTTTCTTGTTTTTTATTTCAGTCTTGTAATACAACAGACCAATCGCGTCATGCAGTTATAGAAATCCAAATATGTTTAATGGAGAAAGATGATATTGTGTCCTTTGATGTACCAATAATTATCCCAGAGGGATCCTTCACTTTTACAGGGGTGAGATATGAGGGAAACAAAGCGTACTTTATTTACAAAACATGCCTTTAACTCAAAATTACAAAATCAAACTTCGGCATAGAAGAGAGGAAGATTTAATTAGTTCTCAGACAATATGTTCTTGAACTTAAACATGTTGCGTTTCTTGCCTAGCAGAATTTTATCGGCTACACGATTTTTATTAAATGAAAGTATTTAGAGAATTACTAACGTAGTTTAAATTAAAGAAAACAAAAACCATTGATTACTAGAACAAAAAAAGTCGACGACCTTCTCTATTTGAAAAATTATATTTTGAAGTAACAAAGCCTTCAACAAGTAATGTTAAGAAGGTAATTGTTTTTTAGGGGGGAGGGGCGAGTAAATCAAACTACTTTTCAAATCTCCATCAGGTACAAACTAAAATAACTTTCATAACCGCCAACAAATGGTCGGTGCCTTATCCTTTTTATCTTCCATGCTCACACCGGGTATAATGGTGATAATGATATCCACAAAAGTGGTATATGGTTTAAACTTACTATAATTTTTTGTAGGTTTCGGGTATATATTTTAAAAGTAAGGGAGAGGTGATGACAGGTAACGATGACATATTTATAAGCCGAACAGGAACTACAACTCATTTTGTAAGTTATATTGTAACTCAAATAATATATAATTCTTTATAAAAATATAAAATTCTGTACTGGTTGCGTAATAATAAGGGTCAAACGTATCAATAGTATGTGAAGTTTGACATCGTTTTGGTTTCTTTACTTTGATATAACAATAAATGACTATTTTTGTTTTTTTTGTGGTGACATTTTCTGTTTTGTTTTCTAATATTCCGAGCGAAGTTTGTCTGTTTTGTCAGTTCTAATTGTGCTTTTGTAAGCTCTCCAGAAATATTTTGTTTGTTTTTTGTAAGCTCAATAGCTACAATTGTTTTTTGAAGGTTTCAAGTGAAATTTTTCCACACATGGTGACAAAACGGAAGATCTCAACAACAGACATCTCTATATGGATAATAACTGGAGGCAGTTTTGGAGGACTGGTACTGCTTATAGTATTAGGGGTTATATTGCGGAAGGTATGTCCGTTATAGAGAGGAGACGTTTTGATGGAGTATTGCGCTGAAGAAGAACAATACATATCGATTACTTTAAGTGTGGTGCAAAACTTTAAAATTAACTGTTTAAAAAAACATTTTGTGCCATAACATTTTGCATGGTCAGTATCCAGAATTGGAGGATAACAAGGGGCTGACAGAAATTGTAATGTCAAAACACAGAAAAAAGATTGGCCAATGAAATGAAACAAAAGAAAAACATAGTGATTGATTGATTGAGTTTCAACAATATTTCCGTCATATCGCGGCGGTCAGTTTTACTGGTGGAGGAAGCCGGAATGCCCGGGGAGAACCACCGACCATAGGACAAACCTAACACTTGCGATGCAAAAAACATAGTGAACAAAGCAAAACGCCTTAAAAAGCAAAGGTAACACCTACCCTATTAAAGAATTTGCTCAAACTACAAAATATGATAATATGAATCTCTGTTTTACTGAAAATTCCGTCTTAGATGGATTGTAGTTGGTGGGCTAATGTAAAAAAGTCTGTGATACAGACGCGGTTGTCTTGGACGAACGGCACAACTAAAAATAATAGTAATTGAAGTTATATGGTTGAAGTAGGTCTGTAATACCAAGGTGGCCCTCCTTGGTTACTGGTACAACTCATCGAAGTACGATTGATAATGTTTAAATTAATTCTGTTATACCGAAAACGCTGTTTGGAGATCTGGTACGTCTAATAGTTCAGAAACGGGTTTTGTGGAAAGTGATCAGTTGGCTGTGTGGATATGTTACGTGTAAAAGTAGTATCATTGATATTGCGGAACGTGAGACTGTTATATAGAGTAGGCTGACTGGTGTATACGAACTTTTAATTGTAGTAGGATTAATATTGTAGGAAGTAAGTCTGTTCCATGTGTTCTTTCAATTACACCGTCTTGAAGATCTGATACGTCTAATAGGTATAGGATTGATATTGTGGAACGTTATTTTGTTATATCGAGTTGGCTGACTGGTGCATAAGAACTTCTAATAGTAGTAGAATTAATATTGCGGAACGTAAGTCTGTTATATCAAGTTGGCTGACTGGTGCACAAGAACTTCTAATAGTAATAGGATTGATATTGTGGAACGTGAGTCTGTTATATCGAGTTGGCAGATTGGTGCATCAGTACGTCTTATATCAGTAGGATTGATATTGTAGAACGTTATTTTGTTATATTGAGTTGGATACTGGTGGCCACTGCATAAGAACGTTTAATAGCATATAAAAATAGGAGATGTGGCATGATTGTCCATGAGACAGCCACCCACCAAATGACAGTAGAATTTGAACTTCTA
>JARWCS010335183.1:0-19991 GCA_034783895.1 Geukensia demissa | reverse complement strand
GTGGGTGACGTGTTTGGAGAGTGTCACGCTCCTTGCACGTAAAAGACCCCTTTTGTAGTTTTCGAAAAAGAGAAGGCTGTTACCGCTACAAAAGGCTAAATTTTTTGTCCCTACCCATCACTCCTTTTTCCGGTGGCAGTCAAAAACCGTTGCCCCTGTTGTGTCCAATCCCATCCCTTTTTCGTTATTGATAATTGTTGAACTTGTTCTCGTCCTGAATATGCATGAAATAATTGCCACTGAACGTTAAGCAACCAACAATCAATCTAAATCGCCCCTAATAAAAAAATCGTGTATGCGTAAAATAATACTGCTCTTACCTGAATATTATCAAAAAATGTACATTTAAGAGAGCAATAAACTCAAAGACAAATCTATGACCACAATTCCTGACTTGGGACAGGCACCTGAAACATGTGGGGGTGGGGGTAAACTAGTTAGGTTGACTCCAACTATTTATATGGACCATTCACTAACCATTCCTTTAAAATAACTACTCCATTGGCCAAGTTGTTTCTGACAAGATGATTTTCAAAATGTCATTAAGTCAGCAAGAATAACTTTTGGCAAAGTTAAAATTCGATCGGCAACATTACAAATGCTTGGTTAAAGCAAATTTAGTTGCAACTGACAATTAATATTGCATCACAAAGTCTTAAGAGGAATGTCACAGATTCACGTGTTAATTACGAAGTTGTGGCGACTAAATTGAATGTCTAGTTAGCCAATGATTCAAAACGTTGGTAGATTACCATCCATTGATCATTCCTACAACATTACAATTTAGTTAGCCTATTGCTCTGGTGGCCATGTCTATATTTCGATCGTAAAATTTCACACCGTTTTATAAAACCATCTTGAAACATTACTTCCATGTTTGGTTTAAATTGGTTAAACAGTTTAAAAACAGAATTTTTTTGACAAGATAACAGATGACGGAAACAATCACGACGACGGACGCAAATTAATGGCAAAATCTCACATGACCTTCTAGAAAAGGTGAGCTAACACGGTAAAAATTTATAATATTTCCGACATTACTACTCTACGGGCAAACGAAGAGAATTTTTTAAAATTTAATTTACAATACCTGAATAATTGACTTTTCTGTTAGTGAACTTGTATCTATTTTAAAAAGTTCCTGAACAGGTCCATGAGCCTGAAATTGCAAATAAATTAACTTGTCCACTTTAATTGGTTAAACATTTTCACGATGCGACAATAAAAGGCTATCAGTACTGATGTGACATATCACCCAAAATTTTTATTATTGAAACTATGTGATAATTTAATGTTATTACATGTTTCTTTCCATCTCAACCAAGGTATCATCCGGAGAACACCATATCGACTCCAGGGCTTTAGTCCGAGGGACGATATTTGTTGAGGGATGATACCATGGTGGATATGGAAAGGTACATGTTATTATCTATTTATCACATATTTTGTCCATTTTTTTATTTATGTAATAATCAATTAATTTTCTTTGATTTAAAAAAAATTCTATTATGCATACATTTGGGAATAATTTGAAATCCATATCAGCCCTCATATGATATGATATAGGTCGTGTGTTAGGATAGCCCACCGTGCACCCCCGACATCTCTATGAGACCATTTATTTGTCCCCCAAAATATTTATTAACGAAAAACTGTTTACATTCAATATTTTGGAACGTATTTGTGATTTGGGTGTCTCTTTATAGCCCCGTGGGATATTTTTGCCAATTTAGTTTTTAACCATTTTTCATTTTTAAAGGTGATTATATATAAGTTCCCGCAACATAAAGTAGACCTGTTGGGTATCATTAGAAAGGTCTATATATTGGCTTTTCAAAACATGTCTAGTAATATTGATTTGAGCAACGAAAAACGAATGAGCCCAAAATTTTATTCATAAAATGATTTAAAAAGGTAATTGTTGCGAAAATAGTACTCCTTACACTTAATTTTTTTAATTGAGTTGCCAAAATACAAGCCATGCGTGAAAAAGAAACAATAAATTTGATTTTGAAAAAATGCCTTATATATACTATTTCTTAAGTGATATCAGTTTATAGCCATATAAGAACTCATATGTCATACATATTTAAAATATTTCAATAAGACTGCAATTACGGAAATTAAACAGAATTCTGAAATCGGCTAATTACCCATTTTTCACAGATTTAGATCATAATTCGGACAAAAATGGTGTTAACATGATAAATTTTGCTTCGTATTTTATTTTAAAAGTAATTTTCATTATTTAAAGCAAATTTATTGTTTCTTTTCACACATGGGTTGGTGGTACGGGTAATACTTTTGCAAAAATTGCTAATCAAAATCATTTTATGAAAAATATTGGGCCTATTCGATGGTTTATGCAGACTTTACTTAATTAATATCAGTTCATAGCCATTTAATAACTCAAATGTCGAGCGTATTTAAAATATAGACAAAAATGGGAAAATTTTGCAATTTTCTCCAAATTGCTTTTTGTTTTGGACATTTGAACACCATAACGGGCAAAAGAAACAACATTGGGACAGTAAAACACAACAAAGTAATCAAATGTATTAAGAAACATAAAAAATCTACATATAGGCAAATATATGATAGTTGACAGACAAAAAACTTGGATTTTTGTCAAATATCTGTTCGGGTATGGCTTCTATTTTGCCACATTTTTTGTCGTAGCTCAAATCAACATAATTAGAGATGTGTTTGGAGATGCAATATATAGACCTTTCCAATGTTTACTTAAATGTACAGGAATATATTTATATCTGCGTTTTAATATGAACAATAGCTAAAATCTAAAATCTAAAATCATCAAAATTATCTTTTAGGGCTATAAAAGACCCCCCAAATCACAAATGAATTCCATTTTTATGTTAAAATGATTTTTCACTAAAAGGATGCTTTAGGCGACAAAATAGTTGGTCCCATAGAGATGTGGGGGGTGCACGGGGGGTCTATCCCAGCCCACGTATTAATAGTCTCGGGACGACAACTAGACCGATTTTCAGAAAAATTCAATCTCTTCGTGATTTCAAAATTATCAAAAATATACTAGTTGAGATTTACCGTTCAATAAAAATGGTAAAATTTATGAATCAGTCAAGAAGAACTTACAGCAGCATTTAGATGGGCTCCCAAAAATGTAATGGTAAACATGGCTATAACAACACCAAAAAGAAAATTAAGTAAAGCGACGGTATCGGCTGTATCAAAGCGATTAGTAGTTGCGCCATAAATTGATAAACAAATAACTGGTATTCCGTATCCATATACGCATGCAGCACAAAATCCTAAAATAGGGTTTGCTATGTCTTGAATTCCAGTCAAAGTTTCATGCTGTAGTCGCAGCTTTTCTAATTCTTCCATGTTTTTCTCTTTTAAAACTGTTCGTACTTTTAAAGTGAAATGACCGTATTCTAATATTAACACATACATGTTGACCAGTAGAAATAATATATTTGAGAAAATTATGAAAAATAAGAAAATTCCTATTCCGCTGAAAATAACTGCACCTATAGTAAACGCAGTTCCGGTTTCTTTGTCGAATGGTGTGAAATTAGAGGACATAAGCAAGCTTTTTCCATCAAGTTTAACAAAATATACACTGCATACACTGCATGGAAATATAATTGACACTAAAACACATCCAATTACTAATCTACGAACGATAAGCTTTGTCCTGACGATGTTGATTTGCATTCCGTACATTTGGTGATAAGTATTCAAAAACTTACATAATCTTGGAATATGTCTAGAATTATAGAATAGAAAGCCCGCTGAACATACAACTGCCGCGATGTAGAACCATGCAAACACCAAAAGTCCTACTATTTCATAAAGGTTTTCAGTATCATTCCCAAAAACCATTAAATATCTTGCGGTATTAACTATGACCAGTATTAATATAATTATGCAATAAAGTCTCTGAAAGTTGGCTCTGGTAGCACTGTTTAAGTTTGATTGAGGTAAATAACATCCGCATATCTTTAAACATGTCAAAATAGGTTCATATATGTCACTTGCAAGTTTCTGATTGTCATTACTGGATCGTGAAGATATTTCAACTTTTCCATCTGATATTTTTCTGTTATTCATCCTGATGCTGATCAACTATGGATATCAAGTTTATTCTGCTACTGAATATGATGAAAAAATTGATTGTAAAAAATTGTAAATTAAAGACCACCAGTATAATTCAGTTTAGATTGTTTTGTTTTGAAAAGACCATTAGCAACGATTACTCTGAATTCTGTAATTGCCGAACCTCAAATCAATATTATACAATGTATGTTTGTCAACAATTGTCAAGAGAATAAAAAAGTTACACGTATGCCTTCATTTTTCCATTAAATTCCATACCAATACTGAAGTCCAAAATATCAAAGAAACAAACTATAAAATCATATTAACTAACAGTTTTATTAGAGTTTAAATAATTTCAGAATTAAAAAATACAAGTTTGCCATTATTAAATAGATATGGTGAATTGATATGTTATTTGCGCATTTATCATCAGTCACATTAAAAACCAAAACATAAGGATGCCGAGATTCAAACAATCTAAGAAAATACTAGTATACTGGATTCAAAAATAAGAGCTATTTAAAAATGCCAATAAACAGCTATTCAACTTGAAATTTCGATAGCCATTTAACGTTTAAGATGTGGTGATTATCCAGTTTATTAAAGACAGAACTTGGTTTACAACCCTGATGGTAGACATCTTTCTATTTCGGTAACTTTGAATATAAGTACTTCTGTTCATCATTTTGGCATGTATTAATTCTGATACTGCTTACTCCTCTAAACATATATCCATCAGAGCAAAGTTCTAAAATTCTTTAGCATTTGTGAACCAATTCAAAACGTCAATCAAATTTATAGTTAATTAAAATTGTTTGTTAATTTGTTTTTTGCTACATTTTACTTACATTGTTTAATTGCATGTAAATTTCAAGGTATGAACAAGTAAAATTGATAACACACAAATTTAATTCCATTAAAATAGATTTTCAATTGATAATTTGTCGTATTACAACAGATCACTGTTTAAGATCTTTCAAGTGAAATTATGTAAGATCTCTAAAAAATGTTTAGAATTGAATTCTAAGTATTACTTTTTTATTTTGTTTAAACATGTGTTTCTCATTTTACTCGGACAATGTTATCAATCCTGTTACATTGTTTGTTTGTTTGATTGGTGTTAAACGCCACTTTTAACAATATTTTAGTCAAATGGCGGCGGTCAGTATTATTGGTGAAGCAAGCCTGAGTGCTCGGAAGGAAACACTGACCTTGGACAGGTCAATGACATCAATATCACCTGCGATGTGAGACGAACGCACCCTTTTCTGTATGTTACAAAGTCAGGCGCGAACTATCTTCTAGTCTGTTGGTCAGGCCTTATTGGCTTATTTGAAATCGTGTGAACATACAATATAAAGTTACACTGTTTTCATTTTTTTTCATTTTTATAAACAAATGGTTAAAACATACTACTCTAAAAAGTTAATTTTGCAAATGTTAAAATTTGATTATATATATATATATTCAACATTGGTAAACTAGAAATTTGAATCGTATTGCAATTGATAGTTTTCCCTACCATCGGATTTGGCTTCCTATTTCTGTTTGTTGGGGTTTGAGTAACGCTTTTTTCTATGTTTGGAATTTAAAGAGGCTACCTAATGCAATAACCATTGAAAGAAATCTTGTATTGTCTACTTTTAAAATAACTCATGGAATGACATAGTTACGGTTAACTTCAGATTAAACGTCAAACTTTTTCTGTTTACTACAGAAAACGAATACATGTAAAATGTCCAATGTTAAAAAAAAAGAAACATTCAATGGCTCTCGAGTAGGAATATTTGACATTGAACTGACGTAAAATGACGTCATCACTAATCAATGTTAAAGACACCAGTATCGGAAAAATTATTCAAACAAATTGTTGTAAACTAGTATGTTTTTCTTCATTGGTGTGTTTTATAGGTTTCATTGTAGGATTAACAAAACAAATTCAGATATTGCATAAACAGTGTTTGTTCATTTACGAATGACATAAACAAATTTGAATATTGGCACATTTTTTTTCATATTGTACCAAGACTCCATTGAACCGATTTCACAAATTCAACTTCCGTCCTTTAAAACGCTTTATGCAACGTCGGCATGTTCGTCAATTACGTCTTAACAAATATATACAATTCATTCAGAGCAATGAAATTTCATCATTCCGTTGCCCCTTCTCGCCGATTTATTCGTATGAAGCTGACTTCATACAAAGCCATCTGCAGTGAAAAGAGAAAAAGTTGGCTCAATCTTTTGTTTTCACGTTCCACTATATAGATGATGTCCTTTCACTGAATAACTTTAAATATGGTGACTATGTTGACCGCATTTATCCCATTGAACTTAAAATAAAAAATACTACATGAACAGAAATGTCTGTTCCATATCTAGACTTACACCTAGAAATCGAAGTAAGGGCGGGTTATGAACAAAACTTTACGACAAGAGATATGAATTTGGTTTTCCCATTGTAAACTTTCCGTTAATGTCTAGCAACATTCCAGCAGCACCTGCATACGGAGTGTATATTTCTCAGCAGATACGCTACTCCAGGGCTTGTGATGGATGGTTGCAGCTGACAAGAAAGTTACTGAGCCAACGGTTTTGCAGGGAAAGATAAGAGTTATCACCCCGGAATTTTTTTGGTCGAAATCATGATTTGGTTGACCAGTACGAAAAATCCATTTCACAAATGACAATGGATATCTTCCCACTGTCGTCAATACAAATCCGTTCCTATACCGGTTGTGACTACACACCAGTTTTGATTACTAAGTTACACGACGGGTGCCACTAGTGGAGCAGGTTTTGCTTACGCATCCGGAATACCTGAACACACCCTGGTTTTTGTAGGCTTTGTGTAACTCAAGCTTTAGTTTTCAGTGCAGAGTTGTGTGTTCTATGTTTGTCTTTCGTTTCATTTTGTTGGCCATGGTCTAGTCTGTCTTCTGACTCGACGAATTCTGTCTACCCTTTGGTATCTTCGAATTCCTTTTTAATACAGGAATGTAGTGAATATAAACGAGTATTTTGGTTTTGTTCGCAGGTAAAGTAGGGGGCGGCAGGGGGCCCGGGCACCCCTTTGAAACGCAAAAAATATAAAAAAGGTTAAGGTTTGGTTCAATTCATTAGACATGGAGAAAATTGACGAATCAAGAGGTCCACAAAAAGTTGTCTCCAAAAATCTGGATCCGCCTTTGTGGATATCTCTTTGATAATATAAATACGCGGGAATAATCAAAGAACGAAATACTAAAAACTGCGTGATAGCCTCACTTCAATGCGATCTTAATTAAACGACTACATCGAAAAAATGACTGGTTTTGATTTAATTTTCCGTTTGATGAACTCGCAAAGGGTAAAAGTAAAATCTAAGTTGTTGTCAATTAATTGGAAATAAATTCGACACATAAAATGTCATCGCTTCTCTTCGAAAATTTCAAACTTACCTGTAAGAAAAATTACGATATTTTATGGTACAACACTATTTTATTTAGCATACTTACATGATTACTTCTCGTAATGAGAAGCTTGACGATTCTTTAGCATGTTTTCGGAAACTGGGAGTATTTGCAGAAAATCATCTTTATATATATAAATTTATGTATTAATATTTATTGTTTTTGAGGTACGTCTAAAAATGGATTCCATACTTTTTGCATTACTTTTAAAACTTGTGTTTGCCTTTATTTCTGCTTGATTTTGCCTTTGGTCACACGATGATAGGGGAGGGTGTGCAACTAACAAAACCTGTTTATCCTCGCTGCTTATTGCATGTCTAAGTTGTTGTCGATGCTGTTGCTCCTGTTTTGTTATTTTTTTGTTGTTGTCATTATTGTACTTATTACTTTTTTAAATATTTGATATGCTTGTGTCAACAATTTGTATTAATCTTATGTAAGGATCTTATAAACACTGATTAATTCATTCTGAACTGTATCTATTGATCTATTGAAAGACCTTTTGATGTAATGGAATGTTATCTTTTCATTTTTATTTTATACACATATGACAGATTTCAAGAGTTATCTCTCTTCAGCAAGGTTTACCACCTTTAATTTGTGGGAAAGACGTTAACATTGCGATTTATGATACCGTCCGATGTAACTTTACAGTTTTCTTGTGTGCTAAGATATCAATGTCAATATTTCCAACAGCTTCTTCCGACGGAAATATATTAGAAGCATTTTGTTATGAATCTTAATTGCTTTGTTAGGAAACCTCATAAGCAGATTTTGAAACGTTCTTAGTTTATTTTTGAGGTGTATGTGTATATAGCTGTCAAAGTGGCTATCCATTTTCATTAACCAGCAGACAAAACGATTAAAAGATAAACCTACAATTAATATGCATATGACCAGAAAAATCCATACTATGAAAATGAAAAGATATGGGGAAAATGTCAGAGAGACTGCACTCCAAACACACGAAATACAGCGGAAATTACAAATCTAGAGGTCTCCACAAGGCCTTCAACAAGGGTGGAATAACACTCCATGTGGAAAGCTCTCAATCGATCCAGTGTTTTCGTGAAATAATACTGCTCTTACTTGAATATTATCAAAAATGTACATTTTACAGAACAATAAACAAACAGACAAACCTTTGACCACAATTCCTGATTTTGGACAGGCATATAAGACATGTGGTGGGTTTTAACTAGTTTGGTGGGATCCCAACCCTTCCCAACGAGTGGTCAAAGGGAACAAAATCAAAGAAAACAAAAACTATAAAAATCAAACAGAAAGTAACCCAATCCGACTAGAGAGTACCTTAATTACAATAAATATACTTAACAAAAATACATGCAAAAAGAAGATATTCTCTAATGAATGCTTGCAGTTACTGAAAGCAAGCTAAGGGTTAGTTTCCTGATGATAAAACATCACGCCTCTCAACACGAGATGTCATCAAACACAGTATGTCTGACGATTTAATACTTTGTTGTCAATAAACGCGAAGAAATACAAGATTGATGAAATGCCAATTGTATTAATATTTGTACAATGATGCGATCAGTATATTAATATCTATACCTACATTTGACTACAACGTCGAACTTGTACACCTTGAGGATTTTTGTTAAACGGAACGGTTAGATTCAAGGGATCATATTTAAATTTGTAAGTTTTATATGTAATGTTTCCATAGAACGTATGATGTGATATCCTTTGTCGTATCAAAACTCTACATTTGCGGCCGTACTTATTTTATTTAATCTTTGTAATGGTTATAAAATTTTGTAAAAGTCTTATAAAGCTTGTGATATTTGTATCCCTGCTGCAAAATTTTACCATTAAGATATAGACTGCGATCATTAAAGTCAAGACATTTTGGGCAAATCGAACTTGTTGTGAAATGTAAACCCCATACGGAGGAGCTAAACGCAGTCCCAATCAAGAAACGGAAAGTTAACTATAGGAAAAGAAAAATCGTCCCTTTTATCATAGATTTTAGTGTATAAACAACCCTGTTCAATTTTAAAATCCAAATCTAAAAAGGGAGTACGATCATTACTATTATTCAAGGTAAGTTCTTTAGGATAAAGTTCATTTGCCAATTTTTGAAACTCTGGCCTATTTGAAGGTAACACATCATCCAAATATCTAAAAGTATCTTTAAACTTGTCCACTAAATCCTGTTTTGAAGTTTTTATTTGAATTTTATTCATAAACTGTGATTGCTAACAATGTAAAAATAAATCCACAATGAGAGGAGCGTAGTTTGTGCCCGCCCATTTGTATGCCAAATATCTGTCGATATACCTTATTGCCAAATCGTACATTATCAAGACGAAATTCACCTCTGCTATCAGGTCAGATAATGTCTAACAAGTATATTGGATATAAGATTTTTCGCTTAAAAAGGAATTATATTTATTGCAGCATATATCAGAACAACAAGACTTTTTGAATGACTAATTGATTAGATATGAAATATTTTTTTTCATAAACTTGTGTGGTTAAGTGGTTTAAAGAGTAGAAAAATCATAACTGATTATTGTAGAAAACATTAGCTTCTTCACAAAAAACCAAAATTGTTATGCGGTTTAGACAGAAAGTTTTTAAAATGATTAAACTGAGCGCGAAATTCCCTTTGCAATAAGGTGAAATTAACCCACTTTTCAAAGCCTCAACTGCGGGAATAGTTGCAAAATATTCCCTTTGACATGTATCATTTGTAGATAAACTTGTACAATTCATTTCAACCATTGAGGTCAGAGTTAAAACCCATATGATACATGTACATCAGAAATTTATAATCCAAAAGTGACAACTTTGGAACAAAACAAAGAAAAAAAAAGGAACTCATACCCCATGAATTATATTTTAAAACAGGAGTAGAGCCAGCAGCTCCGGAGGAGCAAAGATACCCTCGCGCGGGAACTTGTAGTGGGATTCTTTAGCTTTAATTAGGTTCAGATCAAACCGAGAACAGGGTACTAAGATTAACATGGGAAAAAGTCACAATGTATTTGACTTTTGTGGAGGCTAGGATTTGTGCCTTGGTCAGAAGATTATGTAAAAAAATTATACAGGAATATTTTGCTTTTCAAAAGTAAAATGTCGGATTATTTTTACCAGGTCCAAGTCGGTCTGATTATTATTATGGCTAAAACCGTAGCAGGAATTCTGTCAACCACACACACACACAAACATAAACATCAAATTCAATATTTCGGTTTTAGAAATCACACAATAAACAATACTGATTTATATAAGAATTATTTTTAGTTTGAAATAATAAAATAACCGGTGGATAATTACGGAAGTGTACAAAAGAGATATAAATCCATTACGTAAGATTTTATTTGTGTTTATTTGCATATGAATTTGGTCTGCTCTGTAATGTTTTGATTGCCTGTTTTATGGAAACTTTGATAGGTCAGAAGGGGGAAATCGCACAGCAATACCATGGTCATAATGATCTGAAATATAGAGCAAAAATATGTGCCATATTTAATGACGAAAATATTCAAATTCTTCAAGATTGCTATACCATTTTTCGACCAAAGTATGATAATAAGTCTGATTGCAACTTTGTAGATCTGTTTGTTTTTTAAATTCATATTATCTCTATTTTCTGAATTATGAATAAATAACTAAAATGTCCGTTTTTATTCTTGAGCGTTCTTGCTGTAACGAAATTTGCAATTACAGGTTACATGAAGTCTGCTTTGAGTGAACAAATACTCATATCAGTAAGCGATCAAATAAAAAAATTAATGAATACTTATCATAAGCCAATAATGAGATTTATTATTGAGTTTACCTATTCATATGTATTCATCAGGTCGTCTTGAAAAGGGTAATAATTACAGACATCATTTAACTATACATGTATATGAGTAACCAGGGTGCGTTACTGGGTCAGATATCTGACTATGTAAATATACTCTTGCTCATAAATATGGAAGATTTTTTTTTAAATTACATTAGAAATATTTATGGCTAGACATTTTCAAGCAAAATTCTGATAAGGAAATGACAGATAATGCTTAAAGTTTGATAGTAGAGGATAGTTAAATAATAAAATTGGATGAAATGAAACTTTTGAAACGATTCTTTCCGGAATACAAAATCAGCATTTTGTCACAAAAATGTGGTTTTCTGGTCTCATAAAACTAGCAATCGGACAAAAATCTTAAATCGGACACTTTTTAGCTTGGAGTAAAATAATGAGATTTGCGTAAAGATTTTTGGCATTCTGGCTCCTTGTTTTTGCATTTAAGTCTCCAAAGTTGAATTTTTGACCCAGAAAATATCAATATTCTATATTTATGACCAAGTGTATAATATTGTAACCTTAGACTTGCAGGAAGGTAAGTGAGAACAATTCAATCAGCTGTACAATAATTACTCCTAAATCAGTTTGAAATAGTGTGAATTTAATGTGTAGGTTTGCACGAGAAACACGACGAATGCAGGAAATAATGATTTTCGCCAACGCTTATTTCTATAGTGATAAGGTTGTTATACTTTATAGTTTCCTGCGCAGTGTTGTGTGTGCTTTAGTTTTCTATGATGTGTTTTGTGTGCTATAGTTTTTGTGTAGTGTTGTTTGTACTATTGTCTATCCATGTTCAATTTCTTCTAGATCTAGTGTAGTCTGTACTTTGACATAATGTTTGTGTTTTCTCTTTTGGTATCTTCAGACGTTTTTTGTTTTAGTTCATGTATAAAGAAATAGATGTGGTATGTTTTTGATGAGATAGTCATCAAACAACATTTATTATAAAACAAACATAATCTACAGGTAAAAAATATTGATTTTGATAAACATCCAAAGCATTTTAACTACAGGGTGTAAAAACTTCTGATTGAATAATAAAAAATATAAACAAAGTTTTTTTCTACCATTCCCTGCAAAATCTATTTGAACAGTGTCCCATTAATATCCGCACAATTACTGGATGGCGAAGAAATATTGAACTGGACAGCTACTACTACATATGTTATGATTGTACCAAAAACCTACAACAGAAACAGATATAAGCTACTCTGTGAAAAAAATCTAAACCTGACTGTTTTATTTATAAAGTTTTAGTTCATAAGCCATAAATTTTGGTATTACAAATTGTGCAAATTCAACATAGTCTTTTAGTAGAATTTAATAAAAGCTACGTAAGAATATCGAAATCTATGTAACATACTCTTCAAATATATCTATCAAATACATGAGACGTTAAATAATAGCGAAGTGGTAGGAATAAGGAATCAATACTTGTTTTACACAAAGTAGAACTCCTTCTTGTTGATTTAGTTTCTTACTTAGTATTTCGATTTTTTGAATGAGTGCTCTTTTACTAATTTTGGATTTTGACTTCCCATGTTTTGGTATTAATGATACTAAGAGGTTGCAGTATGTACAGAGCTTCATGAATTTATGACAGTGAGACTACATTAATAATCAAGTACGTATTAAAAATTAAACTGCTCTGACTAAATAAGCTAAGATATTATACATACCATTAATATTGTACTATGATCAATTACAAACAAGTTAAGTACTTTCACTCCAATAGAACAACCCGTCAGTCTGGTTATGAATAGTTGTATCTATGTTAGAAAAAAAAGTAGACATTATCACAACCGTGTCTATACCAAAACAATCCCATACACGACGTTGAACCGGAATACACTCAAATTCGAAAGTTGAGCGGTTCGAGGTGATTCTCTTGATGAGTTTGTAATGGTTTCCTCTATATTTTGAATTTGTAAACAAACATGCATTTAACTTTGCTAGCAGTCTTCTGTTCATATGTTCATAAGGATTTTGTATGTCTGTGGAACTCCATGAACAACTCGAAAATAAACAAGTATTCATGGACAAATGAACAAACATTAGAAAATCTTTGGAAAAACACCAAACCTCTCTCCCAAAAACAAGAAATACGTTTAAAATACTACCAAACAATGCTCTATGACATTTATAAAAGGGGTCCAAAGGAAACAACAATTCAGCAAGACGGGTAATATCTTAAATTAGAAATTTGGCAGGAGGGACAGCCGATGCGTTTTCCATTATTTTTTGTAATTGGCTTAGAATTTTGATAAGTGAATTTCCTATTAGTTCCATGTTAAACTAAATTAGTCTGTGTCAGCTATCATGAACGGTTTTATGTCATGCCGGATACAGCTCTGTGAATGGACTACCGGAGGACAATACCAGAAAAGTTTGTTTCTAAATGGCTCCATAGATGTTGATAAAATAATTTTCATTGAATGTCCAATAGTGTCCTATGTTAACAAAGTTCAAAGTTGCAACCATCTTGATTAACTGTTTTTTTTTATATAGTGACCATCTTGGTTGGCGGGCGGAAAGAATATTTTAAATGAATGTTAACGGGGGATAGTCGGAGGTCCAGGTGAGATTTAATAACATATTCTAAGATCTGCACTGCAAACGCCTTTATAAATCGATTCTACTTGACTAAATTGGACTGTAGCATATAACTGTTGTCTAATGTCCATTGGACGTAGGGCATTTGATTTTGATCCGGGTTTTAAAGAATAATTCAATATTTCGGAGTGTCCACCGTGAAATACTTCTCATGACACTTAAATTTTAGGGGGCTTTATATTTTCAAAGTATTCTGAAACCCGCTTAGTGATAAACTAAAGCAATCTTTTTTATTATCCAAAACCTCATCATAGATATCATTTGTTAATTTCTGAAATTCAACGTTGATGAAACTTGAACCCGTAGGATATTGCGCAGCAATGCAAAGTTACAGATGCAAATCAATATTCTATACCGCACAGGAATATTAATAATAACACTACAAATGCGTCACTGTGAAGGAGGTTTCTTAGCCGAAATATGAACTTAAAGGGCAAACCAGATTACCAGTTAATTGCAAAGAACGATAAAATATAAAATTAAAAATTAAAAACGCGAATGTCAAGTCTATTAAAATGTCGACGATGTGTCAAAGTAATTTAAATGTGGTCAACTTTTAACACAGAAAAAATGTTTAGATTATTTTTTAAACTCCTTTGAGATTGCGAAAATTGATCCTTATAAACGAAAATGAGAGTAGTTAATAACAACTATTATCGTCAAAAGTATATATTGTGATTTTTTTTAACCTCGGACCACCTAAGTTTATCCCGGGTTTTTGGTGAGTTCCGCATTGTTCACAATTCGTATTTTTATGTGTGTGTCGTATTGCGTTTTGTTCGTGTTCTCGCGATTGCCGTGTCTGTCGACTTTCACGTTTTGTCTGGCCCTTCGGTTTTCTTTCTCTTCCTCTTTTTAATAGCCAATCTTCACAACAAAGTCCTTTAACTTTTGGTGTCGGATGATGGACTCTTTCTTGGGTGATGTGAGTTTTCTCTCATGAGGTCAAACCTGATAGTAACGCAATAATTTCTTGACGTCAAAATTATCCTGACGTCGAAATTCAGGTACTCAGAGGCGTATCTTGCACGGTAGAGTTGATGTGTATGACATAAGATTATCCATTAACCGCTATGTTTGAGACTGTTCTATAGCATTTTCTGACAAAAAATGTTTTATTATAAAAATATGTAAAAAAAAAAAACAAGCAAATAGTTAGCTTTAAAATCTTTAGATTTAACAAAATTCATTACCAACATAAGTTTAAAAAAAAAGAATGCATCCGAGTTTAAAATTATATCATTTCAGTATCGAAGTACGGATAACTGGGCTTATTATATCCTGGGGGAACTAGCGTCTTTTTATTTCCGAGAAAGTAATAACTTACTGATCAGGTGTTCAAATGTGTTTATAAACGAAATAATACCAAATGAAATGAATCAGAACGCAGTAATCGGAGATGCTTACATTGTCGTACTACCACATAGTCTTACTGATGATCTATGACTTATATTTGAAAAAAAAATCTTTATCATGTGGAAGTATAATTCTCAAACTGGTGGATGGTCATTAAATTTGTATTTTCATGCTTATTAAGAATATGTATAGTCTAGGGATGTGGATCTCAACAGTTTATAGATAAACTAAAATTTTCAAAACAAGGGGGCTGGGCCAACCTTATATCTTCTACGGTATAGGAGGAGTTCTTAGACAATCGTTTTTGTCATTTTTTGAACTCTTAAGGGCAATGGCTCCAGGCAGGCGACTTAAATTCCGATACCATCCGTCAAATTTGCAAAGGCATTGTAAGTTGTAATAAAGTTTCAAAATCCAAACTTATATAGTTTAGGAGATTTCATCTTTTCTTGGATACCGCGAAATCCATTTTTCGCTCTTAATATGGACCAAAGAGGTATAATTGGAATTTTTGGGGTCTATTCTCTATTGGGTCATATACTCTTTCTTGATGAGTTTCAAGTTTCTATCATTAACGGTCTCTGAGATTTGCTTGTCCACTACGTACATACGTAGGTACGGACTGTACTACATGATCGCCTGCTTTCGCTTAGCGAAGGATAGTAAGAAACCATAGAGTAGCCGAATCTGTGAGTTTTTTCCCAAAATAAACAATAAGTGCGGGTAAAAGGCGTCGAAAAATTGCATCATCCTGCGCGCCCACGATTCAAGTCGCATTACTTAGGCATCCAGTCACATGACTTTCGTTGACCTCCTTTCCCATCTTTGTCACTTTAGGTGACGTCATATGTGGCGTCATTTTCGATCGATCCAACAATCATGATTGACGGCAACGGTGCCAAAATACTATTTACTAACCAATTTGGCATCCGAGATGTCTGCCATTACCGGATCCCATGAATAATTTCAGTTTTGTCTTGAATATCGAAGTAATAGATAAGGGAAACTGTTTCAGCACAAATAATGCACAAGAATTATTATCATTACTTAAAATTGTTAGTTTTTTGTCCTAAAATGATATTTTTATATGCATTTTTGCGATTATTGCTTATATCTTATTAATTCTAATATATAATGAAAAATGTGCACTGCAGAAATGATAAACTAAAAAAAATTGACATGAAATGTTAAACTGTATTGGATCATCCATAAATTATTCCTAAAGTACAATTCAGTTGACCAAGCAGTTCTGACAAAATGATTTTCAAATTTTTACCCATGCAAAACATTTATTGTTTTTTGCGGCCATGTTTTAAATTTGATCAGCAAGAATTTATATTAAATTTGGTAGAAAATATCTTGACATCATTTTCGTTAAGTTTAGTTTTAAGTGGCACAGTTATAACTCATTTTATACCCTATAAGTGAATTTCCAATAGAGTTCAATGTAGCCTGGGTGACCCATGACCTTGTTTTCGAATTTTGCGTCTAGTTCCGAATTAATCCGAAATCAAGGCCTGGGAAAAAGGTGCATTTCAAAGGGAGGCTTGGGGCGGCCTCGTTTTGAAAGATGACTTTAAAGAAAAGTGACGAATGTGAATTGTGACGTCATAATAGAAACGGCATTCAATTGTTTTTCAGCCGCTTAACTGTACCACTATTTAGCGCCATTAACAACTAATTCCCCCACACTCGATATTCTCAATCGGAGTACAACGGATGTATGAGAATACAGTCTTGGCAGGACGAGACTAACTTCAGTGCTATACTGTTTCGGATCGTGGCGGCCATCTTGAATGTCCAATCGGCAAACGATTTATAAATATTGACGATTCACCAATCATTCCTTGAATATTACTACTTAATTGTCTAAGTGGTTTCTGACAAGAAGATTTTCAAAGTTTTATTCAGCCAGAAAACATAATTGTGTCGGTTTGCCATGTTTAAAAAAAATTGATTGACAAAATTACAAATAAATGGTAGAAGACCATCCAGACAACATTCCTGTCAAATTTGGTTTCACATAATAGTTTTAAACGAATCTTTAGATTTATTTCCTACAGGTTTCATTTTAATTATGAGGGCTGTGGCGACCAAATTGAATGCCTGATCGACCAATGATTGAAAGCATTGGTAGATGACCATCCGCTGATAATTCCTACAATACTACAAATCAATAAGCTGACGGTTTTCAAAATTTCAGCCAAACAAAAAATATTCTTGGCACTGGTAGCCATATGTTTATTTCGATCTGTAAAAATTTCACAACGTTAACAGAGCCATATGGGATTATTCCTTCTAAGTTTGGTTTCAATTGTTATAGCAGTTTTAGAGGAGAACATTATAATGTGAAAAGTTAACAGACGACTCGACTTAATGGCAAAATTTCACATTACCTTCTAGGACAAGTGAGATTAAAAGTTAAAAATTAATAGCATATCCACAATTTTTACTCTAGGGGCAAGCGAAGACAATTCATCTTGGTTTAAAGTTACAATACCTGACCAATTGACTTCTCTGTCAGTGAACTCGTGTCTATCTTAAAAAGTTCTTCAATAGGTTCATGAGCCTGAAATTGCAAATAAATTAAATTGTAACTGTATAAATTGGTTTGAAATCTTAATATATTATCACGACTTTCCGGAGTGATATGACATATCACCCAATGTTTTAATGTGTAATGATTGAAAGGTTTAAACATAACGTTTTAACCTTTTCCATATCAGCATCCTTATCTCTCAAGAAACAGATCAGCCATCAATTAATGCCCCGTGATGATATGATGGTCTCGAAATGATAACCAGACCGATTTCGAAAAAGTCACATTACACTCTCTATATTTTTTAACTGTAATTCAAATTTATCAAAATATGCTTATTGAGATAATTTTATCGTTTCATAAGAAATTTTAAAATCATTTTATTAACAAAATCTGCAAGTACTTACAGCAACATTTAGATGTGCTCCCAAAAATGTAATGGTAAACATTCCTATAACAACACCAAAAACAAAATCAAGTAACGCGACGGTATCGGCTATATCAAAGCGATTTGTAGTAGCACCATAAATTGCTAAACAGATTACTGGTATCCCATATCCGTATACGCATGCAGCACAAAATCCTAAAATATGGTTGGCTGTGTCTTGAATTCCAATCAAAGTTTCATGCTGGTGTCGCAATTTTTCTAATTTTTCCATGTTTTTCTCTTTTAAAACTTTTCGTACTTTTACAGTGAAATGGCCGTATTCTAACATTAACACATACATGTTCACCAGTAAAAATAATATATTTGAGAAAATTGTGAAAAATAAGAAAATTACTATTAAGCCGAAAAATACTGCAACTATTGTAAACACAGTCCCAGTTTCTTTGTCGAATGGTGTGAAATTAGAGGACATAAGCAAGCTTTTCCCATCAAGTTTTACGAGATATACACTGCATACACTGCATGGAAAAATAATTGACACTAAAATGCACGCAATCACTAATCTGCGCACAATTAGCTTTGTCCTGACGATGTTGATTTGCATTCCGTACATTTGGTGATAAGCATTCAAAGACTTGCATAATCTTGGAATATGTCTAGAATTATAGAATAAAAACCCTGCTGAACAAACAACTCCCGCAATGTAGAACCATGCAAACACCAGGAGTCCTACTATTTCATAAAGATTTTCGGTATCATTCCTAAAAACCATTAAATACCTGGCGGTATTTACTATTATCAGTATTAGTATAATTATGCAATAAAGTCTCTGAAAATTGGTTCTGGTAGCGTTTACGTCTGGTGGAGAAAAATAACATCCGCATATTTTTAAACATGTCAAAATAGGTTCATATATGTCACTTGCAAGTTCTTGATTTTCCTTACTGGATCGTGAAGATATTTCAACTTTTCCTTCTGATATTTTTCTGTTATTCATCCTGATACGACTATGGATGTCATGTTTTTCCTGTCGTTAAATATGATGAAAAAAATTGATTGTAAAAAATATTGTAAGACTATCAGTAATTGATTTTGAATTGTTTTGTTAAAAAAACCATTAGTACCGTTTATTCTGAATTCTGTAATCGACCTAAAATAAATATCATACAATGTTTGTTCATCAAAAAGTGTCAAGAGAATAAAGAAGTTACACATACGCCTTCATGATTCCATTAACGAAAACACTGAAGTTCAACATATCAAACAAACTCTAAAATCATGTTAACTCACAGTTTTATCTGAGTTAATAATATCAGAATAAAAAATACAAGTTTACCTAGGTTAAATAAATATTGCGAACTTTTATAAGCTATATACTTATTGCTATCAGCGAATTGTCATCGGTAGCATTGAAAACCAACACAATGAAAGCCGAGTTCAGAACAATCTAGGAAAATATCATGTATTTAAACCTTCCTCTCTACCCTGAAATGACTATTAAACTATAATAGAAAATAGACAGTACGGCGGCTGTCTTCAAAGAAGAATGAACTGGTTATACTTCCGGACCACCCCCGTTTTTTTTTTGGTGAGGTCCGCATTGTTCACAGTTTTTTATATGTATAAATGTCATGTTCCGCCCTGTTCGTGTTTTCGAGATTGCCGTGTCAGTAAACTTTCCCCTTTAGTCTGGCTCTTCGGTTTCCCTTCGCTTTCTCTTCAGAAATA
>JARWCS010335163.1:0-11891 GCA_034783895.1 Geukensia demissa | reverse complement strand
AAAGGATAAACAAGACAATGACTTTCACTATGCAATACTTAAATAAAATAATACAAAGACAACATAGATAACTAAGGCACGAGTAACATGAAACCCAATAAAATTAAAACCTGTGGTGAGCTCGGAAGAGTAAGCAACTCCTGCTCCACTAGTGGTACCAGTGGAATGTGAAAATATCTATTATTTTGTATTTTTGTGTTAAACAATGTCTTTACAAAGAAATAATATTTTTAAGTTAAATTTATTCTATAAGGGTCACATGGCGCATAGAACTTGCTTTAAATATGAAAGTACTAATAATTATTTATTTTGATACAACATTGGATACAGTTTTGTCGATTTTAATATAGATCGCACAACATCACAACCAAATTTCGCACAATTAAAAATCTGGTACAAACGCTTGGTTAAATATCTTCGAGATGTTTTGTTGCGATCATATCTACTTTGATCAAAACACCTCCACAAATTTAGTATTTTTGCAGAAAATGTTACATTCTTCTTGAAATATACCCTGTCATTCTGTCGACATGACGAAAAATATATATGTGAGAATGAATTATGAATGATAAAAAAAACGGTTATTAAACAGCATTTTATAAATTTGAGCCATATACCGGGCTTAACGTACCTACTCCTTTGGTATACATAATAAATATCAAGGACAATTATTTAAATAATAAAAAAATGCCTCTTCAATCATTCTCCTAGTGCATCGTACGTTTTATTTAGCAATGAGTATTTGAAAATTGTAAAAATTCCGCTCAATAATCCACATGATGTTTTCAAAATCATCAAATGTCTTGTATTTCATCCGATCAAATGTCCACTATCTTTTGATTATGATTAAATACAATAACTTAGCGTCTGTATACTTGCAAAAACATTGATAATATCCTCGATTATGTTAAATACAATTATCATAGTTTTCTGCTGTTCAACAAATAAAATATGTTTAATCTATCATACTAGTAAGCTGTTTGATTCTATCTCTCGCTACTTAATTACGAATACTTTTAAAATAACGTGTGTGTTACAATATAATCATTTTATAACATTTTCAAATAACCTTTTAAGTTTAGCAAATCCACACTTCGTTAATAGTGATTGGTTTAGCAGCTTGAAAATCGATCCTGTCTAGTCTGATTTTGTCCAATAGAAATGTGTGGTTTACTTTTGTTTAAACGAACAACTAGACCAATGTCAACTGATTTAGTTCAGTAAATTGATTTCTAGTTCAAACTAAAGGTATATTGTACTTAACCAATCACGAATATATATATATATATTAATAAAATATGTCTATTTAACGCTGCGCCCATTGTTTTCGAATGTTGTCACAACCTTTCTTCATATACAAACAAACTTCAAAGATTGCTGGATACACATAATATAAAAAAAATCAAAATATGCATCAAGAAAGACATAGGGAGTTTTTATTAATATTTACAGTCTCTGTGGCGGATAACTTCTTTGATAAATAGTAAGGTTTCGTGCAGAAAGATCACGTTTAGATGTTGAAAGCGAGGAAAAATCTCGAATATTAATAATTGATGAATTCTAATTATTGATAACAAACATAGTTGCTTTATGGTACAAAAGGAAGTGATGAATAGCATCATTAGCGATTTAATAAAAGCAATATTTTTTAATTAAAAATACTTTTGATGATATACTTCATGATGCAGAAAAAGATGAAATGGTTACATTATAGTGCACATTTGAAAACGTATAAAGCTGAAAACGAACATTCAGTTTATCAAGATAACAGAAGAAGTAATTTGTATAATCTTTGGAAAGCCAGGAGGTTTAAGGTCCATTGACGAGGTTTCTTAAGACGAATCAACAAATCATATTTGTTGTATTCTTTAAAAATATTGACATTGCCTTTTACTATTAATCGACAGTATTTGCTTTTGAAATTTATAGCTGACAATCGCCAATATTTTCAACGGAAGTATTAGTTTAGCCACTATTTTTCGAATTGTTGTGGTAATGTTCCGGTTCTTCAACAAGTGCACTCCTATTTGTATGACTAGTTACTTTACAGTTCAATTTACAAACTAAATGATGCAAGTAGGTTATTGAATACCCTTTTAAACCACAATATGGTCAATATAGCTGTTGGTTGAGATTTCCTCGTGGTTGTCATCAGAACAAAAATTCACATTTTTTGCTCACTTTGCTTTCATTTTAATTTCTGACGCTTTGATTCCCTTTGCTAAATGTTTTACATTGTCCTGTCAGCTAGTCGTATACATCCGGCAATTTTTTTTTTGGCAATTGTTTTCCGAAAAGTTTTGTGTGATTGCTGATCTATTTCAGCAGCTTTGCTTGTCTTCTTGTTTTCTAATTGTAAACTGAACCAGGCTGTAGCCTGATAATCAATATTGGTTTTTTAAAAACGTTTCTTTTTTTTTTGGCTTATTGTATTGTACTATGTTTGTTTTGTTACATTCGATTCTTTTTATTACTTGCACGTATAGATAAATCATAAATAACTAATATTTTCAATTACAACATATTTGCCATGATACTGCTACTACGCTGCTGAAAACACCTGTTTGTTTTGTACAGTTTGTATACCTATCATATGGGGGTGTTCAGATTGGAATTTGATATCGAGCCTACTCTTTAATGATGTCGATATAAGTTAGTAATTATTATAGAACATGCATGCCAACACATCTGCCAGTCAATTTTGTTTTGGTTATTTAAATGAAAAACAAGATTTCAATTCTTCGAATGTAGTTGCGTTATAATGATTTTACGAACGTAACTGAGGTTCATGTGAGCGCGTGCTGATCTTGATTGGCAAGTTGTTGCTGAACATATTTCATTTACATTTATCTGTCATCATAATATCATAAAATACATTTACGTTTCGGACAACAAACGAACAAAGAATGTTAAACTTTGTTTGATTTGTTAATTTGTTGCTCTTTCTAAATTTTCGGGGTTTTGGGGGAATATACCTGTTAAAATACGAGATATGGTATGATTTCAGCAATCCCTCAAATAACAGGTCACATTACGGCTTTCAACAATGAAACGGAAGCACATAGTGTACATCGAAGATCGAGTTGTTTGATAGTAATAAACTCCAAAAGCCTCTGTAATGAGCAAAATGTTGACTTACTTTTGCCATGGTTCTCTTTTGTTTTCCAAAATTGCCTCACTTTGAGATTTACACGTTTTGGATGGCTGTCATACCATATCTCCTTTTTCTGTATGTTAAACTACGCTTTAAACATCTAGTATACTTGTGAAGCAATTAAACATTACACATGTCGTAACGTTATGTTAATTTAATTAACATGTTGATATTTCAAGGCCACCTTTTAACGAAAAAAAAAAACCCTCAACAACCATACTTGATTTATTTGTTAAGCGTTAGTATTCTCTTGTTTGTTTTAAATAATCTCTATGCACTTTTGATCTCTTACATGGGTATTCTACACTGGGCTTATAATATTTGTCTGTAAGACAAAAACCTCAAAAAGTCTTCTTGTTTTATGCTTGGAGTAGGGTTGCCAGGGACCATCAAAACAATCATATCTAAAAACACGTCCATTTAATATCAATATAAGTCAAGGATAACATGGGATTGTGCAAACGCCAGAAAATGTATAGACAGGAAGTAGAAAATGTTGTAACAAATATAAACTGTTTAGCTCCTTATTAGGCTATTTACAAGAAAATATTAGTTTCAATAAAAACCATATTTAACGATTTAATATTAATGCAATGGCGATATCCTTTACGGATAAGTTTATTAAGATGAATTTTTAGAACATGTGGATTAAGAATTTTCCAAGCTTTATTTACCACGTTTCCATAAAAAGGAGGATGTTATATTCAGTGTTTTATCAGATGATTACAAGTACATCAAAATTTTGATTCCAGATCTTTATATTTATGAAAGAATTTAGAAAATGTTTTTATCAATTTGTGGTAACGAAATCCTTGACTTAATAATTTGTCAGTTATACAGAGATTGCGTTAAGGTTCATAATAATCTGATACGTCGCTACAAACACGGGCATAACGAACAAGCTGAGAAATATATACACCGTACGTCATAATTTTTTGTGTGAATACCCTGAGAAATTAAAGGGTGTCATTATCATAGACAACTATAAAACGGGCTCACACGGAATGACCTCTAAAAGGCTTTATTTAATAGATGTAGTAGGACTGGAAGGGTAAGATGTATAAACAAGAAATTACAGAGAAGTGTTGACATATTTGCGATATGATATGATGAATACATGCATGCGTAATGAAATATTTTGATTTTTATTTAAAGGCAAAATAAAGTACATGTATCATATAAGCAATACTGAAATTTCAACAAATTTCAACTAATTAATCCAACGGGAGGAAATGAAAGTAACCAAACTGGTAAAAATATATTCTCCCGTTTCGTGAAATAGCTCGAGTTACGCATTCGTCCGTTTGTTTCGTTCTAAGCGGTTCATCGTTATTACGACGAAGAAACCATTCCAACTACATGTATACCTACAACAAGAAAGCCTGTTCAAGTACATGTAATTATTGACATTAAACGCCGAATAGGCAAAACTTACAAAAAGTACATCTAAATCAAATAATGAGATCTTGGGGATGTGTTAACTGATTCTCAGGGACAATCATGCCACATCTCTTATTTTTATATTACTGACTGTTTGCTGATTGATTACCGTCCGATGTCAGTTATTTCATGCATATTCAGGAAGGGAACAAGTTTCAATAAGTATATTGAGAGCAGGGGAATGAAAAGGGGGATTTTAGGTTACAAGTGTCTTGAGGACGGAGATACCTAGTGTCTATTCATTTCCTCGGCACATCACACAAATTTATACATCTTGCGCTTCCTTTTGCAGGATTTCTACCTGCAGGCGGAGAAACCGAACTGCATATTTCTATACCCTGGTCGTTCTCGGGCTCCAATTCTTGGATATGAATTGTAAATTGAATTCCAGAAGTGAATGTCTAGGGATTTTATTTTTAAATTACTAACATAATATATTTTGACTTTTTAACAGCTATGGCTACCAGGAAAACATTTTAATAAACTTCTGTCTCTACCGAGTTAGGCTATATTTTACATGATTCTCTTTGTATCTTTTTTAAATCGTACAAATCAACAATTTTCTGAATATATACAAATACCTGATTACCACTGCTGTTTTGTGAGTTCAATATTGGATTACTTTCTTATAGTAAAAAGAAACCTTAAGTCTTGCGGACGGATTGTGAATAACTAAATACGCCAATTTTTTAATTTAATATCATACTTCTGATTTTAAATATGCACATTCTTGTGAGAAGGCATAACGGATTTCGCATTAGTGATACACAATTGTTAAACATGTATTGTCCCTTCCCAATAATCAAGTAAATAAAACTTTGAATATGAAATAAACAAAACATGTTTATTAAAATAGCTCATCAAAGTAACGTTGTTATAAATTACTGAAAATTTAATAGTTAATTGGATGGCTGTTTGTTGAATAATTACGGCAGTTAACAAATTTACACTTCTTAAGTTAATTAAAATGACAATACTTAAAAGCTTGATTTATTAGCATCAAAATGCAACCGATTATTAACAATTTATGATTCATTTTTGGGAGATTCACGAATTCAACAAATTCCAAAATAATGTTGCAGGTCAGATTCGCGAATTTATCATGTATAATTGTGTATACACTGTCACCAGAAATGGCTGAATATATTGAATAAGACTTCCATCTAACTGTGTCTCGTTGCATTCATTTGTGTACCTGACAACTTGGCAAATAGCACATTACGACGATGCTTATGCATAACCTCCAAACATTTTTCTTTAATTTCCTGCTGGCTGCCAGTAATCTGTAACTGTGACAAGTTGTTAGTAATTAAAACGTTACAAATGTATAATTACCTAGGTTATCTTTCTTTGATGTTCTTAAATGACAATTTATAGAATAAGCATGATGCTGATGATGACTTTAAACATTTGCAAATAAATTTACTTGTGAAAGTGACAAACTCGTAACACAAACAGATATTAGGACTATTCAGAATGGACAAGGAGCTGGAACAAGTAGGTTTTTAATGCTTATTAGATTTCTTGTCTAGGATAATACTTTGTTTTTCACTAAAATATTAGCACGATATTTTTCTTGGTCAGCCTGAAAATCTAAACTGACCCAAAAATGATAAAGTATTGATTGGCCGAAGTATTGTTTATATTCGGGCTTACTATTTTTATCGTTATGGAATGTCAGTGTATCAAAAGGATTGATTGATTCGTTGGTTGGTTTACGTCCTGTGGCAAATATTGCATGCATATTCAAGACGAGAACAAGTTCAACAAATATCAATATCGAAAAAGGGGTGGGATGGGACACAACAGGGCAACGGTTTTTGACTGCCTCTGGAAAAAGGGAGTGATGGATAATGACTGAAAATTTAGCCTTTTGTAGCGGCATTAGCCTTCTCTTTTTCGAAAACTACAAAAGGGGTCTTTTACGTGCAATGAGCGTGGCACTCTCCAAACATATCACCCACTATGGTCCACGGCCAGGCTTTCCGTATTATAACCCGGCAGCTCCCCTTTTCGCCACCTTGGTTTCGCGCTTGGTCAGCTCTATGTGTCGATCCCTGGAGACCGCTCTGGTGCCCAGTGTGAAAAAGGATCTTTTGCCTATACAGTAGCTGTTTGTATATCTTCGATCAATTATGCTTGGTTTCTGCATTGGGAGATTGGATTCATGTTGAAGCAGCTTTCTATTTAGATATTTTTGGTTCTGAGTACTTCTACTATGCTTAGATCTCGGATTTCTTTTTTTCTGAGATACGTTAACACCATACATGCATGTATTTATGTAAGATCGTTCATTTTGTTTTCCATCGGATAAACGTTCTCTGTTTAACAAACTAAGTTTACCATCTACACAATGTGTGACAATCTCAGTATTTTACAATCAACAACGCAGCAGACGTTTTAAGAAGAGTGGACGGCATACCTTTTGGGACCAAAAAGGTTTACCCCAGTTTGTCGTTGCAGTCCATGCTGTCATTGTTTCTTTTTAAGTTTCGAATCCCATGCTTGTTATTTCTGTTGTGCCCTGTTTTGTTCTCATACATCGATTTAAATTGTGTTATTAAATAAAACCGATATGGTACTAACTAATATTCTTTTTAAATCACACAAAATTTACACATGTCTTGTTATAATGACGGTTATATATAATTGCAAAATTTTAAGACATTTTAAGTCTACCTTTATACAGTAAGGGCAAAGCAAACTACAATTACAAGCTTAAATGTACTTCGTTGTAATAAAAACGCAGAATAAAGAGAGTCAAATAAACAAAACAGTATAAGGAAGATCATTACTTACACTTGCCACAGATAGTATGTTATCATACTTTGCGGAAATGTAATTTATATCAAACCATTTCAAATATGTAAAAACATATATATGTCATCTTCCTAGTTTTCAAGTTTCTGTTGGTACAAAATCAGATTATTCTCCAAAGCTTAATTAAGAAAAAATACACAATTTTGCAAATTCAGAACAGAACAAAAGAGAAATTTTTATTTATAGTCAGCTTTTGCCCTATCATACCAATAACATAAGCCCTGTTGAGATTTAATGACGACTTATAAGAACTGGCTGATAGAATTTTGAAACAAAATTGGTTAAGATATATGTTCTAAAATGTTTCAGAAAATAAAATAAAATTTGGAGGCCAGCGTCCTTGTTTACAAAACGAAATGTACATCATCATAGTGAATTCTTTGTAAAAAATTAAAGAGTAAGTTCCCTTTTTTAGAGTTTACAATTTTCATTTTAAAGAAAAAATGAAATAAATTAGGTATGAATGTCATCACAACGAAGACTTGTATCATAGGTAAAAATAAAATTTATTTTTTTAGAAGAACAATACCAATTTACTAATGTTTACAGCTTTGATAAATTATATCAGAATCTTCTATTTTATACACATGTTAAATGGGAATGTGGGGTAAAACACTATTGATCTACCTTAAGAAGAGAACATCCTTTTTCAAATACACACAACGAACGCCGGAGGAGAGTATCCACTTCGAGTAACGAAGAACCCGATTGGAAAATAGACAATGCGGTTGGTGTCAACTGCTTACCCTTCCGACCACTTGAGTTCAACCACGTTTTTTGTTTGGTCCGCGTTGTTCAAAGTTTTATTTTGTTTTTAGTTTATATGTACACTTTGTATTAAATCATGTTCTGTCTTGTTCGTGTTCACGAGATTTCCGTGTTTGTCGACTTTTCCCCTTTTTGTCTGGCCCTTCGGTTTTCTTTGTTTCCTCGTAAATTCTGATGTTTGTTTTTATTTATTATCATTGTATTTTAACCGGATTTCCATCATTTTAACACTCGAGCACTGCTGTCACTTTTGATAAAAGAACAAATGTATAAAGGTTTGTCTATGAGCGAATTTAAGGTGTGTCTGTGAGGTGGTCACCTAAGTTCTCACAGAAACGAAACATAAATTCTCTATTCCTTTTGACAAGTCCAGTGTAGAATACTCATGTGAGAGATCAGAAGTGAAAAGACAATTTTGAAACAAACTAAAAGATAAAACATAAACAAAAGGAACGAAGGCTTGGAATCAGCAAGTCTATCAACAAAAGTAGTAATCAAACATATTATATCAGACTATATAGTGCTGTAAAGCGAGCATTGGTAGTACTGTCAGTTTAATTGCAATTAGTGTCAATATTAAAGTCAATAAACCTAGTTTCAGTGGTATGACATGGGAACAATGTTTTTCCCAAAAGATAGTTTGTTGTCATTGTATATCGTAAAGATATATAAGCTTTATCCAAAATTGACATAAATGCCAAGCGGGTGCTGATTATTTTTATACCTTCACCAGGTTTTTTTTAAATTTTTTGAATTGCTTCCCTTGATATCGTCACTTCGACGGCTTACAAGAAAACACGTAAAGAACGATTTCCAATGATAGTTTGCATTTGTTATTTACCATCCTGCATGCATGCCTGCAACTTTTTTATCAACAAAGTAATTAGTGCAAAAAGTTCTGTTTGCACAATAACAGATTTGCTTTGTTTAAGGCGGAACTTATTACATTAATGTATTAGATTTTCCCACTCCCGTCAGACTCATTTCGCAATTTCAAACAAAATAGTTAGCATAAATAAACATTAGTGCCGTAATTATTAATTACCCTTGTTTCGTTTTACGTTTGTATCATAGCAACAGGCACATTAGTGAAAGTCATTGTACTGAGGTTGTTGTAACCAACTTATAATAGGCAAAAAAGAAACGATACCTACATATGCTGTTTGCATAGTTTCTAAACTTCAAAAGCACAAATATTTATCAGAAATACTCGTATTTAGGTGACTATTGGAGACCCTACTGTTAATGATTGCAGTTCGATTCGGCAAAACATGTTTTTTAACATTAAAATTTGACAAAATTAAGGGGTATCCGTGGGTAATTTATTAATTTTTTTTACTACTTTGACACAAGGTTATAAGTTGGCCTCTTTAATAAAGAAAATATATGAAAAATATTCAATCTGTAAGGAAAAAGTTGATATATGAATAAAACACAAGGACGTCAACCCTACAGTTTCTTGAATACCAACTTTCCGGTGGTGTGATACCTATTTTGCCGTATGTCTTATGGACTTTGATTTGTTCGGTAATTGTGTTATATACTTTATTTAGAATAATATCGCATATGTATATAATGTTCATTAAAAATATTTGAGGGTATTTCTTTTTGGATTTTTTCTTTGCTTCGCATCTTTGAATATAATTGTTCATTCAGAAAATAGGTGACTTGAGTAGACGACGTCATGTCGGCGTTTAACATGCACATGCACTATAAATACAACGTTGTAGATTTAATAGCGATATACGTATAACCTTTTTAAATTTTACAATGTTATTATTTTGTTTTCTTTGACTTTTTTCTTTGGCCGTTCGTTGAGGGAGAGTTGTGATCCCTCTAAACTACATTTAGTTTAACCCCAACCCCATGTTTCATGTGCCTGGCTTAAGTCAAGAATTGTGTTCATAGGTTTGTTTTGTATTAATTGTTTTGTTACAGTATTTTTTTACGTATACACGTTTATTTATTTTTGGCGTTTTAGAGCATTCCACCCGTGTTGAAATCCTAGCGGAGATCTAGATTGGTAAATACCGCGTGGTTTGAGATCTAGATTGGTAAATACCACGTGGTTTGAGATCTAGATTGGTAAATACCACGTGGTTTGAATGTGGTCCCTCTGACATTTACCACATATCTTTTCATCTTATATATCCGTAAAATACCAAAAATTTGATAAGAATATTCAGCTTTCTTTATTTTCTAAAACGTCCAAACAATCTGTTTGATAAAAGAAAGAATTGAACTATGTTTCGTTCCCCACTGAAATTCATTAAACTAAAGGCAAAAGCTTAACTAGAAATAAAGCTGTAAACAATTCAGAGAAGTTGTGGATTGTGTCTTTTTGGCATATATTCCATATTCTTTCTTTCAAATATTAAAAACATAATCAATACGCTTTCCAGATCATTTTTTTTTACTATTTCAATGTTTTGAAGGTTAGACAGAGCTAGTTTCTGGGATAGATATTTTTTAGACTTACATTATGGTAAAATATGGGTTTTTAACATTAAATCTTAAAAATAAAATGGACGATGTAGTCTTTAAAACAACTCTGTCAACATATAAACTTTTATCCTCCACGTTTGTGTAAATATGGTTTTCATAATTAATAAATTGATGTTCATAATAAAGTTGTTTGGTGCCAATTTGTAAATTTTTGTTTTATTGCATTTGGGTTTCCATGAAAATAAAGGGAAGCTTAAATTAACATTATTTTTTTTCAATTTTGGTATGTCAATTTCAACGCTTGCCATGAACTAAGGATAAATATATATACATCCCAGTTTATGTAGATGCGATGCTTGGCTGCCGGCTTTGCCTAATACATATAAATTTGTGAAACCGGAAATCGCGCCAAGACTTAGTGTAATAGGAAAAAAGTATGTGAGATCTCTAGTGAATAGGAGGAAGCGAAAGTAAACCCAAGGGCAAGACAAAAGGGGACACGTAGACAGACATGGCAATTTCGAGAATATTGAACAAGATGGAGCATGGCACGTACTGTACGTATAAAACAAAGTACAGGCATACAACTATGTACAATGTGAACTCCACCAAAAATGGGGGATGGACTCGTGTGTTCCGGAAGGGTAAGCAGTACCTGGCTCTTTAAATGCACCTGCTGCATTGTCCATTTCCAATCCGGTTTTAGTCATTTCAAGGAAAATATGAAGGCTAAAAGGGAAGTCAGGCTCCTGGGCACAGTTGTTCAACAGTTTTAACTCATGGTTAAATTTTAACCTGTAGTTAAATCTTGTGGAAATCAACAAAATTTAATCTGGAGTTAAATTTACCTCTTGGTTAAATGTTTAACAACTGAGCCCAGGCTAAGAAATGAACAGTCTGATTTTAGGTCATTCTTCAACTTGAGAGAAAAGATCCGTCTTAATTTGTGAAACGGATATTCCTTGTTGGCCAATAAGATTGTGGTGTAGATCTGTTTCTCAAGAGAAATATTGTAGAAAAGGTTTTTATATGGCCCGGCATTCGACAGTTTTCGCTTATTTCATCTTAGAGGAGAAGCTCTTTGGTCAATGCTTTAAGCTCAATATCACAAACGCTACAACGTCATTAAATAGGAAAGGAACGGTTAAAATACAACACCAGATGACGTCCATTTTTTCAGCTGGACCTTAATAGGGGGCGTAGCCCCCATATATGCTAAGAAACATCAAAATACTATGGTGTTGTTTTTCTTTCCACATCCGTT